>JAKCPB010001630.1:0-136014 GCA_021442155.1 Cymbidium sinense
AAAAAAAACTTGTAATATCTCTTGATCAGCAACAGAGAGACATAATCAGCGTTTTGGTGGATAGTTTAAGAAATGATTGCATTATTCAAACTGAAAGATTTTAGTTGATATTATTTATTTATTCATAGTATATTGATAAGCCAATGCTTTTATAACCGTAACATGTGAATTTGTAGTGGGACGATAGAAGGCAACATTGCAATCGCCAATTCTTCAGATTTCAAGGTTCAGATGTCAGTTAAAAAGGCACACCTCGGTCCTGTTACTGCATTAGAGTTCTCCAAAGACTCCAGGTAATGAATCGGATTACTTTATAGAAATATTAAATTAAATTAATAGGAAATTTACATACATATAATTCATATGCATTTACATATCAAACACTTAAGATTTAATATCGATAATATAAAAAGTGCATTTCATTCTAAAAAATTAATAATGATGCTATTTTTGATTTAATATTAAAAATTTAGATGCCAGTAAATATGAAAATTTAGATGTTAGATGTGTAAATGTACGTAAATGTCCCATTAATTAACTGAAAGAAACAGATGATGTAACTAGCTGAAAATGTGCAGAACTAAGCTGCCTCCTTTTTGCACAGGGCTTTGGTATCCACTTCCTTCGACTCAACTGCAAGAGTGACAGTAATTGAGGGAAGAAAGCACAGTGGTAAAAAAGCAAAATTTTCTTGAAAATATTTTGATTCATATGATTTTGATTATAATTGTCTTAAAATAGAAATTATACTGTACAGTTTTTGTGGTTGTTTTTACATCTGATTTCTGCTTTGCTAAAAATCAGGTTCAATCCTCTGGCTCGCTTTCTTGGTTATTTTACTGGCCATTCTTGTATACTTCATTAAATGATTGGCCATTCGAGGAACAAATCACGACAAGGAGCAAGGTCTATAAATGTTTTGTTTTATCAAAGTTTCTTTCTCTCAGTTAGTGCACATGATATCCGCCTCAATTATACTTCTGCCGTTATAAGATTCACTTAATATTGCAAGATAATTGTATAAAAGTAATTTGAGAATTTAAAAAAAGAATGCTGGTTGTATATTTAATACTCACATTTTTGAGCTCCATTGTCGCTGAAACTGGTCTTTTTTAGGCAGTGAGTTGTGCTTCCTGAAATTTGATATTTTAAGTCAACAGCTGCACAATTTTCATCTATAATAGATTAGGTCGGATTTGAGTTAGGTAGTTTCTAGTAAAGTTTAAATCAAGTATTTTGACTCTCAATTAAGTGGGATAGTTGAATTCAAGCATATTTAAGTCAATTTTGGGTCATATTTGATCATGATCAATCAACCTTATTGGCTCCCTCTATATCAAAGTACATGGATGTGGATTCCAATTTTTTATGTAAGTAGTCAATACAAAATGGGTAATTGTGCATCAGGCCGATTTGCGTGATGCAGCGCTATGCTTTAATTATCCTCACGGGCTTACCGTCCCCTCGGCCCCCCAAAAAAAAAAGTACTTGCTGGAGAATAAGCTAGTACACAGCTGTGTACTCTGTTTTTTAGATAAATGATGAGTACACTAAGTGGAGTATATAGTTGTGTACTCCAGCATTCATGTAGCTCTGCGTGTAATGTTTGGATCTATTAATTTCCTCTAAACTCAAATCTTGGCACTCAAAACCCCATTCTTCGGCATACTTGAAAGGTAATTAATCTGTAGTAATTATAAAACTAAAGCTTTTCTAACTTTTTTTTTCTCAAACTAACATGCCTTAAGGTTAACACCACTCTCGAGCTTTTTAAAATTAACTTTTATATTAAAGAGGATTCTTTTGATAACTAGAAAAATCCTTTAATTCGTAGCATTATTTACCTTTGGATCACTATAATGTATCTTCCCACAGTAAATATATATTTTTCTCCATCTTTAGTAATATACTTAGATAATATGATCCCATATCTGAAATATTGGCCTTAGGTCCCTTGTTTTCTCCTTGAAAGATGTGATTTTTTATTTGAAGAGCTTAGAACACCTACGATATTGATTTTTTGGCTGGATATTAATTTTCTAGAAGAACTAAATTTATTTGTGCTCTCTCCATAATGTGCCATATTAAAAAAAAAACATTTAAGGCCTGATGGGATGACCAACAAAACCATCAAATGAATGAAATTGATGAAGTGATCTAAACAAATATCATTATCAAACAATCAACATCGACCCAAAATATTACAAGCCACAGAAAAATCGTTGAATTGTTGGTTGTTCTGTTTGAGAGGAATGATTGTTTTGCCTCTGAACTGTTGTTGCTAGTGCATGCAATAGCTACAGTTATAATTCAGAAGTTATTTCAGGAGATCCGAAATTTGAAAGAGAGGCAAGTTGCAGGCCATGCAAGAGAGCATTAAACTATCAACTAACTGTGATCTTTCAAGACCAATTCATTACACACTGTTAAAGGCCATCACGCTCTCATTAAAAGAGAGTTCTGTTAAACATGACGAGACACTGAGATTTTTTTATTCCTCATTTGTCATAATCCGAGTCGGCATATCCCTACCTTATTAGGGGCTGTTTGGTTGCCCATGCTCTCATTAAAAGAGAGTTCTGTTAAACATGACGAGACACTGAGATTTTTTTATTCCTCATTTGTCATAATCCAAGTCGACATATCCCTACCTTATTATTGGTTTTACATTTGAATGATTCCAAATGTACGCTAATATTTGCTTTGGTTGCAAAGAAATTAAAATTTAATGAATGACGATACAGTATTATAGATTTGAATTCGCCATTTGCGAATTCAAATACAGCCGCTGCCGTCGCCGCTTACTCCGACGGGCCACCTCCGCCACCGCCGCTATCGGTCACCGGACGCCTGGCCGCTTGCCCGCCAAGCCGCCGGGCGCCACATGTCAAAATCTTTGTTTACTTTACATTATATTTTGTAACCAAAAAAATAATAATAAATTAATTTGAAAGTTTCAACCAAACAACTATAAAGTCCTTTCACATCAATTTTACACAGATTCCTTTTACAGATTCCAAATGCAGCCATTTTAATCTATATGTATCACATGCATTCTTTTACACTGTGGCCTTAAGGTGACATCGCCATGGATCATGCAATATAAAAGGAACACTGTTTCTGTATTTGATTTGCTTTGCTTGCAAGAGTGCTGCTCAGCCTTTAAGCTTTAGAAAACATATTTTTAGGAGCTCTATGCAAGATCACAATTCTAGTTGCTTTATTTTTCTTGTCCTTATCGTTGCAGATTGCTTGATTGTTGGATAAATAATGCTTTGACAGTGTCTTAGTTTATTCTTTTTCTGTATTTCTCGTCAGAAGAGGTTCTGATGCAACCACTATAATTTTCATCCATTCTGGAAAGCACTAGTTATTATCTTCTCCATATATAATAATATATTTCCATATATTTTTCATGAACAAAGAAACACGCTAATGGCAGTATATCAATTACATAAGCATTGCGCAAAGATTCCATTTAAATATGGTCTCTGCTTGCATTTAGTGAAAAGAAACTATTATTTATCTCAATATATTTTGGTTGTTTGATTTGAGAAAATGATTTTAATAAAATGTAAGTAATCTTAGCTGAGTGGTTGAGAGCCTAAGTTTTCATGCAAGAGATCTTGAGTTCAAAGTTTGCATATGTATTATGAGCATGAGTTTATCATTAAATTAGTTCAAATATCTCTAAAAATTGATTTTGGTAAATGAAATTAGAATGTAATGCACATTTTTTGTTGTGATTCTCTGCATAAACCAAGCTAAAGTTTGAATAAAATCAAGTTGCATGCATTCTTAAATTTATTTACTATTTTTCAAACTTTAAAAAAAGAATTTTTATTAGTAAATAAGTTGGTGAAAATAAGTTTTAATGACATTTCTTTGCCATCTTATTTTATTCATTTTCTCTCAATTTTTTTGAACCCAAACAGAACCTTAGATGCTGAAATGAATCTGTGAGGATTTAGGAATGTTCAGAAGTAAAATAATTTGACTCAGTCGAGTGATTTTAGATGTAATCGTGAGATATTGATTGATTGAATATTTGTTTATAGCCTTAATCTGCATCTGGTGAGGCCTAATATTTATGATGAATACAAGAGGTAAGCAAAATAGTGACATTGTTTTAATAAAAATTTCAAACTTGGTGATTCAACGTCTATTATTATCTTTTGGTTCTATTTGGTTTGAAGAAATTGTGGAAATGTAAATGTGTTATAATTCTCATACATGTATTGAGTATTTTTCAATATGATTATAACAATAATAATAATTTCTTATCCCACTAAGTAGGGTCGGCTACATGAATATTTATATGTTGGGTATTTAAATTTTTGTATTTATTCATAAAATATTATAATATCTAAATCTTATTTAAAATATTATTAATATTAATTTGAATTAAAATATTTTTTTATGATATCATAATATTATATACATAGATATAAAAAATTTAAATATTACATAAAGATATACAAAAATTGTGGCATGTTAATATAAATAAATTCCCTTATTAATTATTGATGCACTAAGCTAAACAGAAACCTAAGATTTTCTGCAGCCATCCCACCAATCAAAGTCATTCACAAACAGGATAACCACTGAAGCGTTAAACGATGAACCCTGAAGCAACAATTTCACATATTTTTTATAATTTAATGTAAAATATTCTTTTGAGATTTTGAACTAATTTAATTATAAACCCACTGGAGCTGTACAAAAAAATATATTATCTAAAAAATTAAGATAGATATTATATTTTTTATTTAAAAAATTAGATCATAATTTTTTGATAGATATTACAGATATTGCACTCTATCAGATTAAATTGAAAAATTAATCCTGTAATTTCTCAAACGGTAATTACATTGCCGTGCAAAGGTGCACTGTATAAACGCACAAGGTAGATTGCATATACCTATTTTTAAGAAAGAATCGCTCTATTAGCGAAATGTTTTTTTTTTAATATGATTAGTTATAAAATATATGACTCTAATATTAGAGAAAAACATGATATTTTTAAGGGGCAATTTCATATTTAGCACATAGTTCTTATATATTTATATATTTAATCTCTAAACTTCAATATTTATAAAATAACACTCTAATCTAGGGGTGCAAATGAGTCAAGCTGGCTCGAACTTATCTTGATAAATGACTCGGTAGTCAAGCTAGATGAGCTAGTAAGTTGAATTCAAGTTAACCCTAATTAGACTCATTAACTCATAAGACGGCTCATTTAATAAATATTAATATAAAATAAATTTAAATATTAGAATTAAATAGTTTAAGACCAAAATTTTTAAAATATTCAAAGATTATGTGCTTTTTTATATTAATTAATTTCTTATTATTTTTCTTCTAATTTTTTATTTTTAATTTTTTTATCATATAAATTATTTCAAGCATAATTATTTTCTCTTTTCATACTAAATGAGTTAACTTGTGAGCCAACTCCAACTCATAAAGTCAAGCCCAAATTTAATTAATTAATCAAGCCCAGCTCAACCTAAAAATAACTCTACTCAACTTATTTATACTTCTATTTTAATCTTTATTATTATATTAAAAATATTATATTATTAATTTTAATAGGTGAAATGTACCTTCTCATATTTTTTAAAAAATATTTTTTATAAATATTAAAATTTAAATATAAATATGTAAATAATTATTAATTGTGTGGTGGGTATTTAAATTTCCCTCTTTTTGTAATTACTAGGCCACGGATGACAAAAGGTGTTCACGGACCTTCCCTTGTCCGAACTCTTGAGCATAGCCACTGGTGAGGCGCAAGAGAACAAAATTAGGAAAGCCTAGACCAATCAGAAATAGGAAAAAATGAGCTGAGCCGCGCTCGTGACCGACCTTTCCCACATTCATTCTTGAGGCTTTATTGCGGCCGACACTAATCTCTCTCATGCCGTAATTGTTTATTTTTTATTTAGTTTATTATTATCTAAATAGTAATAGAAATATTATTACACTAATATTTCATTTGAATATAATTTTTATATTCAAATTCTAATAATATAATATCATATGATACTTAGCTAATATATAACTGTAAAATCTGATATATTGATTGTGAAATATTATGTATATGAATACTATATTATTATTATACTATTAAGATTTTATGAAATTATTTTGCTAGGACAAAATCATTAGATTAATAAATACTTAAGCATTCATTTTTTAAATAATTTTGTTATAAAACTATCAGACCAATGTTTAATATTTTAATATGTATTTGATATTATGCTTTAGCTTTTTATTGTTGCTTATTTCTTTTTATAACTCTGATCTATTAATTAAACTATTAGACCAATGGTTTTTATTTAATTCCTTTTTAAAATGTCTTCAGCAGATATGGGAACATTAAATAAATGTATTGCAAGTAGACTGGCGGGATATTCTCCTAAAGAAGTGAAAAGAATCCACGGCCTGATGAGGAAGCTGCAGGCTTTCAGACAAAAAAACAGCGATGGGTGAAGAAAACACTCTGCGAACAATTAGATCTGCTTACAACTCATCCTTTTTGTCATCCTCTCCAGCAATTTTTTTATTTTTAGAGGCAAGAATTCGACCATGTTATATATACTGATGCACTCAGAATGAATTTAAAAATCATTAAATTTATATTATAAATAGAACAATAAAAACTGATAAATTTTTGCGAGTATTTATAAAAACTGCAACTTATCGATCTGGAATCATAGATTTTGTCAACATGAAAGTCGGGAATTTCGTTATGCTTCCAACGACATATTTCTCACTGACTCACACGACGATACATGAAAATAATCGAGACCGCCAAATTTTTTTAAAAATTTAGTTAAAGCCCATCGAACGCGAATCGAATGGAGTCACGTAGTACAAGTTGCCTGCTCAATGCTAACTATTATTTTTAAAATTTTTTATTTTTGTATTTATTTAGCTAATTAAAATTTTAATTAGGTTTAATATAAAAATTTAGCCTAAGAATGATAAAGGTAGACCTAAAAAGACTTGATTAAGATGTATAAAAAATGACTTTAATATACTTGAATTAAATAAAATTTTGATACATAGGATATAATGAAGAAGAAAAATTTATGTAGTAGATCACACAGGATAAAGGCTATATATAATATATATATATATATATATATATATATATATATATATATATATATATATATATAGACACATGCACAACGTGACTGAAGCTCAAAAAAAGGAAGAAGCAATTAAATTCAGAACATCGTAACAGCAAAAGCATGGCGAGGTGGCAGCATCATCAAGAATATATAGCATGAAGTACTCAAGCCCAGTAACTGTTTAACCTGAGTGATTGTACAAATTAAACACGTAAAATATTACCAAAAGCGGCCAGAAGATAATTTCTACACCGTACACATAAGAATCAAATCGAATTGTGCGGGACAAACATACAGGAACACTGGACTCCATCATCCCTGGACAAAAGATTGAAAGGTATTACGTGCTAAAAAATCAATTATAATAGAGTAAAAGTTTTTATCTTAATTTTATTATAAAATTCAACATATATATATATATTTAAAAAGTGAACAAGAAAGTTCTAATTTTATATAAAACTTCAAAAGAGGATACGAAGAAAATTTCACTGACTGTGAGTACAAGATCTTGACAGATAACAAAGGACAACGATGTTGTATACCAGAGGTGAATAGCGATGGTAGAAATTACAAATGAAAATGCGAACAATTACCCAGAAACGCAGAACAATCACCTGAACATCAACAATGGTATCACGATAGATGAGATCGACGGCGAATGATCAACGAGTGGCGGCAGGTTGACGATCGTTACGACATGGCTTGGAGGATCTTTAGAGCTCCTCTCTCTTGCCCTCATATGAGGAATGAGGCTATTTATAGGGCGAATACGTAAATATAAAATCCAAACCACTCCTCTCCATCTGGACGGCTCATGATTCCCTTGATCATATGATGTATTTTGTGTATTTGAATGTCCAAATGAAGTCGAATTGTAAAGATCTTTTGTTTGGAACCGCCGAGACGCCGATTTGACTATAAAACACTCCATATTTGAGCTTTTAGAATTTAACGATGTCCCAAAATTTTAATGATATTTTAAGTCTTGATCTACAAGTTTTCACTGATCAACTTGCTTTCGCATCAAGATTCGCGGCTTCTATTAGAATTTTCAGGATCATATCAAAAGGTAAGAAAGAAGATGGCATAACTTGATCGCCATCTGGAAGATAACAGGTATAAAATTACTTTCAAATCTCAACAAAATCCAAAGCATTAATTATTGTAAGTAGAAGACTTGCTTTAATCTGAAATACTCCAAGTTTCCAATAATATGTCCTATAGTTGCTTTCTCTTCAGTTGTTTTACTGTAGAGCACAAGAGGATGAGAAAATAAGCTCTGAATGACTTTATTCAGTAATATTTTATGTTTAGATAAGTTCTCATTAACTGTAGGAATGGTGGGCTTTTGCGCAGTCAGCAATGAAAGTATTTTGCAGCGGTTTTCAAATCGTCACAAGAATACTGCTAAGAATTATTGTCACTTTTGCAGAGTTTCAACAGCTGCTAAGACAGGGAAACTAATGAAGGCTTTAATCACAGCAATTTTTTCATCTTTGCAACGATATTGCCTTATTTAAGCTACTTAAAGGTATACCTTTCTCATTTGTTAGTGATGCATAAGTGCTTGGAGATGGTCATATTGTAATATATGCAAGAAAACTCCTTAAGCTTAGCCATTCTTGCAATGCTAGTGTTGTTGCTATTGCCCAATCTTGGGCAACTCCAACAAGAACTAGCTAGTATTGCTATTGTCCAATCTTGGGCATCTCCAACAAGAACAAAAGTAATAAATCAGCTCCTTCAGCACTTCTTTCATTTATTCTTTCTTCTTTCTCAAAATCGTCTCCAACTCAGCTCTAACCCTAAGAATGCATCGACACACGAGAAACGTGAGAACTCATAAGGAAGATTTTGAATCTTTGAAAATGAGGTGATTTTACTTCATTAATGTCATATCAATAGGTCTTATGGCGCAAAATTGAGAGATATGATGCTTCATATTTTACATTGAATTATAAATGTCTAACATGATTCTTTAGGAAATTAGCAAGTCCAATTTAAATGTTTTCTCATTCTTATAATTTTTTTAATCAATTCAAGTTTGATTCTCTCTCGGACTCACATTAATAGTTTTTGTTGTTAAAAATACACATAATGATTTTCAAAAAAAGTCCAGCACATTATAAGTCATCTGTCAACCTCACTATGACTTGCTAAGTTTTGGCAAGTAACTTGAACTGCCTCGTTTAGTTGCTCTATGATTAAGTACCAAGTCGAGTAAATTTGAATTCTTGGTGAGTAATTATGTTCTAATGACTTTTCTTAATCAATCTTAAGGGTATGTAATCTTGATTAGTTGATTTTAATATTTCTAATTGAGTAGATTAGCCAATTTAGGTTCTTTTCATGGATGTACATATTATATTTTATGATGCATTTTTTTTAAAATAATGTTCAACTAAATAGCTGCTAAGTAATTTTTAATTTATTAAATATTTATTTTATTTTTCTTTAATATTTAGTGAAAACAAAACAAATATCAATAATTCACGTGACAAAAAGTTGCAAAATCATAACCTCTCACCCTCGCTTTAAATCCACCTCAAACCACAATCATTCCACCTCATCCCCTCTCACCCTTCACAAAGCCATGGCTCTCCTCCCAGCTTATTTTCCTTTTTTCTCGCTTTTAGCCTGTTTCTTCCTTCCACTCTGAGGACATTACCTTTTTCCCATTAACAGCAATGATCTTTTTTTCCTACACCACTTCGACTCCTCTGTTTACCTAATTGATTGACCTTGCATTCCTTGATTCTTTACTACCTTCTGTCCTATCGTTTGCTAACATATCGTTGATTCTACTCTTCTGAGCTACCATCTCCATAATCCTCCTTCTCGTTTTGACTGTTGATGTTTCTCCTTCTCTCTTTCCACTTTCCTTTATCTTCAACCTTCTAACTCCTCTGTTTTGTATCCTCTGTCTTTTCATATTACCTTCCTGTTCTCACTCTTCCTCTCTGTTTTATAACTAATCTATGAGGGGATCATCTTCTCTGCAGTTTCGCCTAGACACCCTGTATCTCGCTAGAGACTATCCCATCCTTCACCTTCGTGCTGTCACTCCACCTCAGTTGGCCTTCATTCCCAAAGCAAGGTCTCCTCGGCTTCGGCCGCGGCCCCGCCTCCCTTCTCTCCCAAACCACATCTCTCTACCACTCCGTCTTCTCCTACTGCCTCCCTAGCTACAACTCCTACTATTTCTCCGGCTCCCTCCGCCTCGGCCCGCTCAACCAGCCCGCACATATCCGCTCCACCCCTCTCCTCTTCAACCCCCACCGCCCCTCCCTCTACTACGTCAACCTCACTGGCGTCAGCGTAGGTCGCGTTCGGGTCATAACCCCGCCCGACTCATTCGCGTTCGACGCGAACACGGGAGGGCACCGTGGTCGACTCCGGCACCATCATCACCCGATTCGTGGCGGCGGCGTACGCGGCGATACGCGACGAGTTTAGGCGGCAGGTGAACGCGACAGACGGGTACGAGACGCTGGGAGGGTTTGACACGTGTTATTCCACAGCGACCAGTGATGAAATGGTGACGCCGCCGCCTGTGACTCTGCATTTGGACGGGTTGGATCTTGCGTTACCCGCGGAGAACGCGCTGATTCAGCAGCGGGCGGCCGCTAGCGTGCTTAGCATTGGCAGCGGCGCCGTCAAATGTGAACGCGGTGGTGAACGTGATCGCGAGCTATCAGCAGCAGAATCACCGGGTGCTGGTCGACGTTCCTGGAGCCAGAGTCGGGTTTGCGCGGGAGTTGTGCAGTTAGTGATTTTGTGTGGGTGTGAAACTGTGTTAGTTTACGGGTGCGTTTTAGAGAATAAGCGATTCGTGGGACCGCAGTCTCACGGGAGCCCGAGGGAGGAGGACTTGCTTTTGTTTGATTGTGAATTGTGCTAGTGCAATTATTGTCGCAATTCGTTTGTATTATTGAAGTTAAATTTGTACGTTTGAAAAGAGGTTTAATGGTGAAAAATATTTTAGTCTATCAATTGAGAATTTTAACTTTTAATTAAGAAATTTTATCTTCAAATTTTTGTATATATATATTATATGTGTAAATTTGTAATTAAATTTGCTTAAATGTTCTAAAGAAATGGCCTTAATGAGAAAATTTTTTTGGAGTTATTTGGATAATTAGACAATTATAAAAATAAAATAACATTTAAATTAGAATATTATGATTACAAAATTGCTTAAAGTAGATCTCCATGCTATTACATTTATTACAAAATTAATAATAATTTAATTTATATTTTATTTATCTCATTATAAATTCAATAAATTTTAAACAGATTCTCAACAAAACTTGATCAAAGTATTCTTATCTAATTAAAACAAATAAGATCCAGAGCTTTTGCTTAGAATTTGAGCCATTTATTTTTATCAATTTAAGTTTCATTTATATTTTAATAAAATAAATTCAGCCAAGAACTAGTTAGCATTTTTATTAAGTCTAAGCCCATTCTCATCATATGGTATAAAATTAGAGTTAAGTTGATTCTATTTTTCATCATGAAAACCAGCCATGTGGGCACGACTGTCACCAAATTTAATTTTTAGCCAAAGTTGTTCAATGAAACAAACCTCTAACCTTATATGTCAGCATTAAGACAAATCACTAGTGAAATCAGTCTCTTTAATGAGAAAGAATAAATTTATTATAGAAAAAAAATAAATATTATGCAAAAGAATTTATTGAAGGGGGTGAGATTATAGAAATATCAAGTTTTAAGGTGAGTAATAGCACACCCAGAGCTGAACCCTCTTTAATCGAAAATGCTTAAGAGCTCTATAATGTATTGGGTATTGCTCAAGTTAGCTACTTTTAAATATTTGAGGATTCCTCTCAACGTTGATTGATTTCAATGGAAGCATCGTTCTTTTATTTTAGAGCTAAGTGGAAGAATAAAGCTTTTCCTCTGGGTGGGTGGTATATTTTAATTGATCAGATCATCTATTAATAACTACTTATTGTGCAAGTTTCTGGCTATTTCAATTTCAAAATATAAAAAAAAAGGAAATCTTATTTCTCTCTTAGATTATTATATAAAGAAAAGAGTTCCAAGAAGCTCTATCTTGTTTCTTGGTAGAAAACATTGCCTAAGGATAAGGGGAACTTGGCTGTCCTCAATTTCTACTCTTAACAATACAAGAAAATTTATCTAAAGTGATATGCCTAAAACATATCCTCCAAAGTGATAAACACATGTCCCAAAGATGATATCAATGAGATATTTGCCTAAAGTGATATCCTCCGCCCAAAGAATATATATATATATATATATATATATATATATATATATATATCTATATTAATATATATATATATATATTCTAAACTCATCTTTTTGGCTTGTCAAACGATGCTTTGACTCGTATGGATCTATTTGGGCTAACTTTGATGTGATCATCCATGTTTTGGAGAGAGTTATAATGAATTGTTGCAGTTTCAAATGTAAACTTCACTACAATGTTGTGGATAGTTCTTTTTCTTGTTATTTATTTAATCCTTGGTGTGGAGGCCAAATTTTATTTGAAATTTTGGGATCAAATTATTATGATATTTCCAATAAACTAGAAAATGCTTTGATTGATACTATTATTCAAGATGGAGAATGGCTTTTGCTACTAACCCTCAAGCACTTTTATCCCAAATGTTATAATTTTATTAAAGATATGTAATTTTATAAATGAAGCATGTTATGCAAAGGGTTGAGAAAACTTCATTTATAATAATTTTGTGGAAAAAAGTCATTTTTAAAAATTATCCTAAAGTGGATTGGAATTATGATATTTTGTTTAATGGACACTTTATAAAACACTCACACCCTCTTTTGTTGGTTTCATTAGAGACTTGAAAATATCATATTTATATCATAATCATGATTTGGACTTTTTTATTATGTATACTCATGTCATGTTGAATAGGAG
This sequence comes from Cymbidium sinense, assembly GCA_021442155.1. Taxonomy (NCBI): domain Eukaryota; kingdom Viridiplantae; phylum Streptophyta; class Magnoliopsida; order Asparagales; family Orchidaceae; genus Cymbidium; species Cymbidium sinense. The sequence continues at coordinate 13,081 of JAKCPB010001630.1, forward strand.
ACAATCACACTTATCTATTTTTTGTCACCCTTTCTCTATATGGCTTATCTATTTTCGGTTGCACACTCTTTATTTTGTGAAAATGATATTTTTAGTCTATGATATTTCTATGATTGTGCATGTTAGATCTAGCATTTTCTCAGTCCATTTGATCAATTGCTAGTCAATGTTCATACTATTTCATGAAGCATGCTTCTCCATTTGTTAGCTTAGCCCACTCCTTATACTTATTTTTTTATTTGTAGATCTTTTGTAATTACTTGATAGTGATGAAGCTCATACACCACAGTTATAGTTTTTGTTTTATCTTTAGTTCAATTAGATTTTGCTCTGGTTACTAAAAAAAATATGATTAAGAGGATGAATTACTGAGAGAAAGTTATACTTGTGGGGATAAAATTCAACCAACACAAAAGTGGGTAGTTATATTTTTTAATGAGAAATAATATATATTAAATCATACATAAAAATATTAAAAATTAGGGATATTTACATACATACTACACAATTCTTATGTATTTACATATCTAATACCTAAATTTTTATTTTTTTACATATATAACATCCCATCTTCAATATCACATAAAAAAAAAAATCATCTTCACTCACTTTTTTAAAAGTAAAAATGTAGCTTTTTATGCATAGGAAAGTGTTAGATAAGTTAATATCTAAGTTTAGGTGTAAGTTTAGATGCTAAATATGTAAATGCATAAAAATTGTGTGATATTTATGTAAATCTTCCTAAAAATTAAGGAAGATACTTACCTCTCCTTATTTCCCCTCTTTGATATAAATTAGAAAGTGAACGAGAGTTTTATTATTAGAATAAAGTTGATTAGAAAATTTTTCTTCGCGAGCTATGAGTTACGGTACTTTTACAATAAAAAAATTATATATATATATATATATATATATATATATATATATATATATATATATATATATAGTCTAGAACATCAATAAAATTAAAGAGTAATGCTTTAAAATCTTAATTTATCATAGTAAATTGATTTAAAATAACTAAAGCACATTCTTGAAATATTAGTATCTAAGTAATTTATAAGAAACAAAGAATTCTCCATTCTTTTAGGGATTGCTATTTGCAAATTGAAAAATTATTTCCTCCTTCACCATGTGTTGATCTCACTTTTTGAGTGAGTTCTTAACTTCCTCATCATAGATCTAGGACTCTTATAGACATTAAGAGTTCTTTAGTCTTAAGACACTTATAGTGATTAGGTGAGCACTTAACCTAAGCCTAGAGACTTAGAAGGGTTAGCCATAGGGATAGGTTTTTCCTTAGGGACTGTTGACCTCACTTTTGGAGTGAGCTTTCAACTTCCCCATCCTAGGCATAAGGACTCCTCTAGACATTAAGAGTTCCTTAGTCTTAAGACACTTCTAATGCTTAGGTGAACACTTAACCTAACCCTAGAGACTTAGAAGAGATAGCCATATGAATAGGTTATGCCTTAGGGGTGTTAGGAAAACTTGCCTACCCTATAGCTCAAACCCAATTCTTACTTCCTTCTTTCAAGTCAAACTTCAAATTCAGACCAACCTCAAATTCAGATCAACTTCAAATCCAAAACAACCTGAAACTCAAATCAATTTCAAACTTAAATGATTTTTCTCAATTCATTCAAATAAATTCCAACTTAATTGATTTTCTCAAATCATTCAAATCAATTCCAAAATCCAAATCATGAATCAATTCCAAATGATTGAAATCCATGATTAATTCTAAATCCAAGATCTTTCCTAAGCCATCTTGATTTTATCTTATAACCCATGTTCAAAATAATTCAAAATGAAAATATTTTCTCATAACCCATTTAAATTCTCATTTATATTCACAAATATAAATGAAATATAAAATAAATAAAACCAAATTCAAAACTCAAATCCAAATCCAACCAAAATCTAACCTAAACTCCTTCAAGTCAAATTCTTGAACTTAGCCAAGTCAAACTCAAATCAATCCAAACCCTTGAATTTCACGATTCAATCAATCTTTCAATCATGAATCCAAATATAAGCACAAAATTCAATCACAAAATAAAAATCAAACTAACCCAAATCAAACCCATGTTCATCCTTTAACTTGAAATTATCAAATGAATCAAAACCCATATGACTCCAAATCACTTGCAAATGGATTTATATTCAATCATAAGTCCATATGCGAGTTCAACCAAAGTTGAATCAAGCCTTGATCAAGTCACTTGACCCACTTAGGCTCACATGACCCAAAGTGACCTAAAGGACATTTTTGAGAAAAATCCAACTTAAATTGGATTGAACTAAGCCCACCTAAGCCTCACACTGTGAGCAACAATCATCTTAAGATGATGAATAACTCAAATTGGGTCAAACCAAGTCAAACTCAACTGTTGACCAAGTCAACACTTAGCCAAAATGAAACCCAAAAACTAAAATCCAATTATAGGCCAATTGATTGAAACCATTGATCTAAACCAATCCAACATCTATGATTGAACATGATTAAGCCATCAATTGAGCCAAACCTAGCCAAATTGGCCACTTGACCCAAGTTGACCCAAGTTGGCCTAAATAGTCAAAATGGATCAAATCTTGATCTAAGCCAAATTAATTACAACCAATGGGCCAAATTCATTCTAAATCACTTGTTGAACTTGATCAAAGCTTCAATTGGCCAAATAGACCCAACCTAAAATTGACGACTATGAACCCAACTTGACATAAAAGGTCAAATTGACTTGAAATCAAACCAAACCAAAAATTGATTGAAACCAAAGCTTGCAATACATTTCAAATGTTCAACCAAGCCTAAAACCAACCAATGACCTTCCAATTAGTCAAATGGGTCAAATTGGTCAACTTGACCCATTTGACCTAAGTGAATTCAAATGAACCAAAACTAAATATAAACCAAATTGAACCAAACCAATGATACCAAGATATTTCAAATGGTCATTTGAAATTGACCTAACCCTTGGTTTGACCCAATTTGACCAATTGGTCAACTTGGCCCATTTTCATCTAAATAGGTCAACTTGAGCCAAATCATATCAAATAAACTCCAAATTCATTGAAAATTAGCACAACCCATTTTTCAATCATGCTAAATCTGCCCAAATCAAAATCAAAGCCAAGTGATCATTTTATCCCTAGGTCAAAGGATAACCTATGATCAAATTCACTTGGAATTTGATCATAGTCTAACTCAAGACCACTTGGCACTCTCCTAGTGGACCATTTGGACACCAAGGAGGGTGGTGCACATGACCCAATGGGTTTGGGTCAGCTAAACCCAACCCAAAGCCAAAATTGACCCCTCCACTCAAAATTTTTCACATTCATCACCTCGAACACTCATTTTAACACATGTGCACCTCCACACTCCCACTCCTCTACTAAAATCGAACCACATGGCACTCCTAACAACCAAAAAAAAACTCATTAAATCAAGACAATTTGATCAAAATGGCAAGAAGGATCTCAACCGTCCGATCCAAGTAGGGGGAGATATACTCCCCCTCATTCCAATCCAATTTACCTTCCTTACATTCGATTGAGCTCAGAGGATCAAAGGTAAGCATCCATGAGCTTCCTAAGCATTCCTAAGCTCATTCCAAATTCTCTTTCTCGATTTTTCTTAAGCTAAAAATAAGGGAGGCGAGGGAGAATTCGAACTTACTCAATACCCAACCAAACTCCAATTACTCTTGCAAGCACCATCAGGGAGGCAAGTCGAGCTCACCCAAGGTGTTTACCAAGCAACTAAGCCACGGGAAGCCTCACCTAGACCAAAGCCGCAAGCCATTGAAGCAAGCCATGGTCAATTGGAAGATCCACTTCATCTTAAACCTTCAAACATTTAATAGGGATTCATCTCCACTAGACGAAGCTACCTCCACCGTTGGAAGTGCAGGTGATAGCCTCCTGCGAGGTATGCTTTAAAACCGAGCTCCCATTGAAAATTCTTTGGTCCTTTGTGAAGGGAATTATAATCCCAATAGAATTCCATTGTTGGATCTTCCTCTCTATGCTTCTTGATAGTGTGGGTTGAATCACAAGGCTGAGCTCGAGCTCGGATATGGAGGTCTCGCCTCCGTAGGCGATGAATCATGACATATCCATCCATGTTTTGGATGGACAATCGATTAAAACACGCCAGATCCACTGATCAATCCTTTTGAAACTACGGGTTTAATCCTGACCATCCGATCTTTGATCGAATGGCCCATGAGAAAGCGCGTAACGCCGCCGGCTAATGCGATAATTGATTTGATAACTTAAATAACCAATCCCATCGCCCCACATGGAAAGCGCACGCCATGTCAGCATCCCACGTGGTGCCGACATAATTAAATATAGAAAAATCTAAAAAAAATGCAAAATCAACTTCATTTTAAAGATAATTCAAAGGGGAATAATATAAAATTAAATTTAATTGATTTTGAATAGTAACCTTCATTCAATTTGGATTTTAATGGAAATATAATTAGGCTAATTACTCCTTAACTACTTCAATAATTAATTCCAAACTCCCTAGGATTAATTAATGAGATGACCTCTGCCTCTCATGATTTTCTTAGAATTGATTATTGGATTAATTTAGGTAATTGCTTGTTTCATCTCTAATCACTCCCTTAATTAATTAAATGATTAATTAACCTATTAAATGGTGATAATTTATTAATTAAGCTTATTAATTCCCTTGGAACAGTGGATAGACTTAGGGAATGAGATTAGGGTTTATTTTTTAAAATTTTCCCCTAAGTCTATTTCATTTGAATGAAGGCTTAATTAATTTGCAAATTGATTAATGATTTAATCACTTCATTAAATAGTTTAATTAGCCAAACTCAAAACTAAAAATTAATCCAGAAACTTAATCACTTAATCAATCTCAATCTTGGGTAGATCCTTAGGTGTTCAAGAGCCTAAGGTAAGTTTAAAGAAATGAAATCCAATTCACATGTGTGGGAAGGGTTATGAAAGTACTTAATTAAACCCTTTAGCTTAATTAATCATTAATTGTGAGCCAATTGCATTAGAACCCTTTCTTTCTTAGGAGCATTACTGATTTAAATTCCATGTGGTTGCATATCATATGTTGGCTCATAATTATTTGGTTAATTATGTTAAAGTGGTGTAGGTAAGGAGTAATTAATGGATTTAATTTACACCTTAACCTAAATAAAACATAAAAATCAACCCAATGGTTCTAAAATTAAACTAAAATAATTCATACATGGGGAAAATGGGTTAGGACCAGCAAACTCTTTTCACATTTCCTAAATCAAATCAAAATCAAATTCAAAAGTCAAAACAAAAATAAAAGTCCCTTTATGCAATTTTAATTCACTTTGAATAATCTTATCTTTTAGGATTGTCCTTAGAAATTAATTAGGGTGAATGAGGTTATATGCTTACTTCACTTTATTTCTTTCCAAGCATGCTAAATGATTGTTTGCCATATGAAATCATGCATTTATATCTTCTGAAAAATCAAATTAAATAAAATGTTTCCTTTATGCGAAATTGCATGTTTTAGCTAAAGTAAGAATATGAGTGGCTATTATCACTATTAAATCAAAAATTATTTTCAAAACCTACAAATCAAAGATGGATTTGGGTAGGATTTGCAAAGTGTATAGTTTATTTGAAAAGAACATAACACTTGCTTAAATACATTCCTATACATTTCCATGTTATGACTTAAGAAGGATCTTCAAATTTACATATGTAAGTTGCATAACCAAATCAAACAAAAGTGAAAATCTTTTGCATGACTTTTCCTCCATTTGTTTCTTTTTGTACATGCACATGTATTTAAGAAAAATGGTATATTAGTCTAGACATATCGGGGGTAACGAGACTTTAAGTAGCCCCAAGTAGGTCTTGTACCTTACACCCCTGGTGTAGAAAATAATGGCGCCATACTCACTTATATCTTTTAGGCATGTAAATGCGCATTTGATTAATGGATAAAAGAGTCCATCTTTTCTACTTAAACAAAATCATGCATTCATGAAATATCCAAAATTTTCTTAAATAACATTCCTTAGAATTCATCATCAAAGTATGCTAAAGTGATTGCATTTTATGTATATCCATGCTTAGGATCATTCATATGCATGGTATACATGTTAGAAAAAAATAAAGAGTTGTGTGTTATGTGATAGTAATTCACCTTAATTAATCTTAAGATATCTTTCTTATTGAATATGTTTATTTAGAGCAAATCTAAAATTAAGATTAATTAAAACACATAATAAAACATTCACTAAAGAAAAATAACTAATGAATCTACCTTAGAAATTACTTAAGGTAGGGATGAAAGAGAAGTTTCTCTTCTTTTTTCTTCTCTTTACAACACTTAGTAATTAAATGAAGGTTCATTCAAATTAAATTAAAACATCAAATAAAATTGACCAAATCAACTAAACCACTTAAAATGAAACCACCCTTTAAGTTGAATCCTTTCACACTTAGAAAACTTCAACCTTAAAGCCTAGCTAAAACATGCCACACAAGCATTAAACGGAACACACATTAGGCTAAGTCACCATTTCTAGCTCTATGTTAGGGTGATGCATGGTTTGATGCCTGATTTGATGCCTGATTTTGTTTTATGATGTAATATTTTAGACTGAATGTTAAGGTACATGTGCGTAGACTGAATGGTAGGGCAATCTTAGTCTAACCATGTCTTCTGCAGGGGATTGTGCTTAAGGGGCAATGTAATAAAAATATAAAAATACTTTTGCAGTGTAGGTTGCTTATACCCCTAAGCATAATTCAAAATAGGTCAGGTGGGCTTGGTTACCCATGTGTGGAGTGCTAAGTCCAATTTATTCATATAACTGCTTAGGATGCATGGTGTGTTTAACTAATCTCTATTTTGTAGGTTTTAGTTAGATTTACTTTTCTCATTTTCATGTAATCTTATAATTAGGATTTGGAATGAATGTTATGGGGAAGTGAAGGTGAACATTGGTCATAAGATCATGTCTTATGTACCATGTGAAATCTTGGAGCCAACTACATCCCAACCAACCAAAAGAAGGAAAGAGAGAAGGAAATCAAAAATGAAGAAAAGAAGAAAGAAGAATGAAGACCCCCATAATATGAATTCATTTTAATTGTAATTATTTTTTTGTAATCTGGGTTGTATAAAGGTAGAGCTCAGCTACCCACATTTTTTTTCGAGTTTATGCAGTGGACCCAACCACAAAGGTCTTTTATTCTTCTGTGCTAGCTTTATAAAATTGTTTGATGTTGTTTAGCTTGTGCATTAAGATGGTATGTTTTTCATAGTTTTTTCATTATTTGATGAATGTCCTGGATGCGATTAGGCTCTTAGAAAAAAATAAACTTTTTTATCAAATTAATCAACTCAAAATTCAAATTAAATAACTCATAATCTCACATAAAGCTTAGGGTATAAAAAAAAGATAATAAAAGATTTTGCAACCCCTTAGGTGGATGTTGTATATTTCACATCATGCATAAAATCATCTTGCTTCACTCTTGCTTATAGAGGGCTTCCACCTTTGCCATAGAATATGACTTGACCTTTGGGAGCCATGGTGGAAACACACTCCTTCTTGCTGATTTTGACCCATAACCAATTTGTCATGCATTAAGCATATGAATCCTAAAGTCTATGTCAAATAAATTATCCAAAAATGAAAATAAAAATTAACAAAATTTGCATTAGGTTTAAGTCATTACTCATGCCCTACATGATCTAGTATCTTAGGGAGTGTGTTTAAGGACTTAGTCTCCTTTCTAAATAAATAACAACTTAGCTATCTTGCAAAAGCATTAGAGTTACCTACATGTATTTAAAATCGTAGGAGGAGTTAGTTGGCGGCCATCCCCAGGCGGTTGTAAGTCCAATAGTCAGGTGGTTTATCCTCTCTTGTGGAGGTAAACCATATGCCTATTTTCACATTAGATTTAGGTCGTGCTTTGGCCCTTGCCAAAGCTCTTTAGATTTAGGATCTGAGATTGTTGTTTCCATTTGTGAGCTATAAGCATAAATCCTTACCTCTTAGGCATTTCCATGACCTTGTGTTGTGAAATTGTAATCCCTAGATTTCTAATAAAAATTTAACTCAAATAAATAATTCTCATCAATTTCAAAAATATAAAGCCCAACCATATGATAGTTTGGGATGCTCACTAGGCTTCCTAGTATCATGAGCATCCCCTACTTATCTCCTTTTGTATTTTGATAATAACTCCCTCCTTTTGATCAATCCCACTTGATCTTCAAAAAATAACTAATTGATTGATAGTCATATCTTCGAAATCTTTGGAGACAACGATCATTTACCTTAATCGAGAGTATTCCTAAGGAATCTCATTCTTTAGGATGTAATTAATTATGGGGGCTTGTCTCTATAGGGAACTTAACAAATCGATTTAAAATAAACCCTACTTTACTTTTTCATGTAAAGTAGAGGAAGAATCTCTGGTACATCCGAAGACTCATCATCCTTAGGAGTCCTTATTAAGTAATTAAGTCCATTATAGGGTAGTGACTTCTATCTTTCAAGATTGTACACCTTTCCTCAATAATGTCGTACTCGATCACCTTAATAAGAATATCTGCAGATTTGCATGGTGTCCAATAAAGCGTAAAATTTTATTTTCAATTATTCATTTAGATGAAGATATAAATTTTTTTTTACCATAGATTTTTTTGGCGGCTCCGCTGGGTAATTGTTCCTCTCTACATCTTTGATAAATGATCGTTGTCTCCAAATATCAATAGTGGATTTATATTTCATATGAGTCTGAGACTATCCTTCTTTTCCATTGGCACTTAGTTTATTTCATTCTTAAGTTAAGTTAGCCAACATCCTTTAGGTTTTAGGACCTCACTCCGTGTAGGTCTTAAAACCCTTATTGGGTCTCCCAATAGGTGAAAATAAAATTTAATAAAAAGAGATTACTAAAGACCTTTTTCTTACCATCTTTATGGTAAGGCAAAGTTCATTCCAAAAATAAAGAAAAATAAATCCTTTATAAAAATATAGATTTTCAAAAGCACTTTTCCAAAACTCACACAATAAAAAAAATATTTGCACAAAAAGTTTCAAAATATATATAACTTAACTTCATCTAACAATCCTCAAGATTGTTACATGAAGGAGCTTTCCAAAATCACAAAACCAAAAATCACCTTTCAAAAAAACACAAATGAACATCCTCATTCAATATACCCAAATTTACTGAATGAAGATTTCATTTTGAACAAAACCAAAAATTATATTTTCAAAAAGCAGAAATGAACATCCTCATTCAATATAACCAAATTTATTGAATGAAGATTTCATTTCAAACAAAATCAAAATCACATTTTCAAAAACATAAATGAACATCCTCATTCAATGTACCCAAATTTATTGAATGAAGATTTCATTTCAAACAAAACCAAAAATCATCTTTTCAAAAAGCACAAATGAACATCCTCATTCAATATACCCAAATTTATTGAATGAATATTTCATTTCAAACAAAATCAAAATCAGCTTTTCAAAAAGCACAAATGAACATCCTCATTCAATATACCCAAATTTATTGAATGAAGATTTTATTTCAAACAAAATCAAAATCACCTTTTTAAAAACAGAAATGAACATCCTCATTAAATATACCCAAATTTATTAAATGAAGATTTCATTTCAAACAAAATCAAAAATCATCTTTTCAAAAAGCACAAATGAACATCCTAATTCAATATACCCAAATTTATTGAATGAAGATTTCATTTCAAACAAAACCAAAAATCATTTTTTCAAAAACCACAAATGAACATCCTCATTCAATATACCCAAATTTATTGAATGAAGATTTCATTTCAAACAAAATCAAAATCATCTTTTCAAAAATCACAAATGAACATCCTCATTCAATATACCCAAATTTATTGAATTAAGATTTCATTTCAAACAAAATCAAAATCATCTTTTCAAAAAGCACAAATGAACATCCTCATTAAATATCCCCAAATTTATTGAATGAAGATTTTATTTCAAACAAAACCTAAAATCATCTTTTCAAAAAACACAAATAAACATCCTTATTCAATATACCCAAATTTATTGAATGAAGATTTTAATCCCAAAAATAAATTCAAAACCATATTTTCAAAAAAAAAAAAACACACACACATGAACATCCTCATTCAATATACCCAAATTTATTGAATGAAGATTTCATTTCCAAATAAAATCACATCACAAAATTGAAACTCCATTTCAATATATCTTACATAAGTTGGAATTTCTTCCTTTGTAAATTTTTTTTTTTAAAGAGACAAGCCTCTTCATTTAATATGTCCGAACCTGTTGGATGAAGGCTTTATCTCCAAACAAAATCACACCATTTGAAATTCCACTCAACACATTCCACATGTGTTAAGTTGGAATTTCCATCTTTTCAAAGAGCAATAAATCACAAAAAAAAAACTTCATCTTTGAAACATAAAACAAAATTGGAATTCCATTTTGACATACCTAAATTTGTCAAATAAGAGTTTCATTTTCCAAAAAAAAAAAAAAATTTGGATTCCATTTAACATACCATGTTTGTTAAATAGAAATCCCTCCTTTTAAAATCAAAAAAATCAAAATCAAAATACATTTGGATTCTTTATTTAGCATACCTAAATTTGTTAAGTAAAGAATCCTCTTTTCAAAACAAAGAACATTTGGATTCTTTATTTAGTATACCTAAATTTGCTAAGTAAAGATCCTCTTTCCAAAATAAAAATTAAAAAAATATTTGAATTCCTTATTTAGCATACCCAAATTTTCTTAGTAAAGAATCCACTTTTCAAATCACCAAAAATGAAAACACATTTGGATTCTTTATTTAGCATACCCAATTTTTTAAGTAAAGATCCTCTTTTCAAAACCAAATGACAAAACACATTTGGATTCTTTATTTAGCATACTCAAATTTGCTAAGTAAAGAATCATCTTTTCAAATCACCAAAAATCAAAACACATTTGGATTCTTTATTTAGCATACCCAAATTTGCTAAGTAAAGATCCTATTCTCAAAACCATAAAAATCAAACATATTTGGATTCTTTATTTAGCATACCTAAATTTTTTAAGTAAAGAATCCTTTTTTCAAAAAATCAAAATAGACACATTTGGATCTTCTATTTAGCATACCTAAATTTTCTAAGTAAGGATCCTCTCTTCAAAAATCACAAAATCAAACACATTTGGATCCTTTATTTAGCACACCCAAATTTACTAAGTAAAGATCCTCTTTTCAAATCAAAACCAAAAACAAAACATATTTGGATCTTCTATTTAACATACCTAAATTTGCTAAGTAAGGATCCTCTCTTCAAAAATCATAAAATCAAACACATTGGAATTTTATTTAGCATACCCAAATTTTCTAAGTAAAGATCCTCTTTTCAAATCAAAACCAAAAATAAAAAACATTTGGAATTTTATTTAGCATACCTAAATTTGCTAAGTAAGGATCCTCTCTTCAAAATCACAAAATTAAACACATTGAAATTTTATTTAGCATACCCAAATTTGCTAAGTAAAGATTCTCTTTTCAAATCAAAACCAAAAATAAAACACATTTAGATCCTTTATTTAGTATACCCAAATTTGCTAAGTAAGGATCCTCTCTTCAAAATCAAAAAATCACAAAATCAAACACATTTGGATCCTTTATTTAGCAAATCCAAATTTGCTAAGTAAAGATCATCTTTTCAAAAATCATAAAATCAAACACATTGGATTTTATTTAGCATACTCAAATTTGCTAAGAAAAGATCCTCTTTTCAAAAAAAAATAATAATAATAAAAAATATTTAGAATTTATTTAGCATACCCAAATTTGCTAAGTAAAGATTCCATTTCAAATTCACACATAATTCACAAAAAAACAAATAAAAAGAAGAAAATTATTTTCAAACAACTCATTTAGCATACAAAAATTTGCTAAGTGAGCAATTCTAAATAAAATCAATTGACCCTTTACTTTAACATACTTAAATTTATTAAATGAAGGGTCCTTAGACATAAAAATCAAATTCAAATATTAACCAATGGAAGCATCAATCTGTTCAAAAATATTTGAACCCATTTTCAACATACACAAATTTGTTGAAAATGAATTCTATATTCAAAAATCTTTTCTCCAATTCTAAACTCAAAATCTCTCTCCAAAATAAAAGAGTTTCACTTAACATATTCAAATTGTTTAGTGTGGGTTCAAATTCTAAAAACAAATTAAAAGCGAAATTTGATTGGTTTGTTTTCCAAAGAATTTTAAGATTTAATCAAGTTGAGTTGATTTAGTCTAATGGTATGTCTTTACTTTTCCTTTGAGATGGTGGCTTGGATCACCGCCTCCATTGACTTTGCCCACGATTCATTTTGGTGAGGCTTCAAGGGGCAAAATCACTTGTGAGGGGCAACCCTCACATCAGGAGTATGGTGACGATAAGGATCATCCATGTTGAGATGCCATTCGAGTTTCTCTCAAGAGAGGAACGTGGCGTTCTCAAAGATGCGATTCTACGTCGGTGTGCTGTTCCCTTGTTGCTTTAGTACGGGCTAGCACCCACTCATTAGTTTCCTCCAAGGGAAATGCTCCCTTGTCTTCAGGGATAGTCTCCCCCACATATGAGGTAGGGTCTAGTTCGTGCCCTCCTAGCGGACTTCACCTGCTTAGATTGCAAGATCAAGTGGCATCATGATAGTCATGAGCTGAACGTTTATGGAGTTACCCAGATACTCTCTCCTCGATCAGAACAGTTTCATCTCTCTGATCTAATGAGAGAATATATTAGGAGGATCTCACCTCACTGTGATAATATAAGGCTCTATTAGAGATGAGGAGGTTGTATCGGCCTTTAGTTAGATCTAAGTTGGTGGGGCTTATGGGAGAGTCCACCAATTTGATTTACTTCGGTCATCCCCAACATGGGGAAGGACATCCAGATAGAGCCAAGATGTCAATCTGATTACTAGCCAAGAGAGGTATATGAGACATTACTCAACCCTTTTCAATTTTTCTTGATGAGTGCACTACTCCAGTCATCATAACATTATGATTAATTTACCATGTGGAGGATCTCCAACACAAAGAGAGTTGGTGGTGCCTCCACCAACACCACTCTACTCCATGCCCACCATCTCCAGTATAAGTTCCATTATCCACCATTTTAGCAAAAGCCATGAGGGCAACATGGAAAGAGTGTTGGTGATCATACGACCAAGGGATCCCATTCCATCTCTACCGTGGTGGTGAGCTCTCTACTGACCTCTGCTCTTGTGGTGAAGAGGGATGGCATCCTCAGCTAGTAGTCGTTCCATCACCACCACCACCATAGGTATGGAATCAATGAGAGATGGAGATAGTTTTGTCCCCATATAGAGCCTCCTAGTACCACTGATCTAGTGGCAGAGATGTATCCTCTAGTAAGCATAGTCCTCACAAGATCAGTTTTCCAACAACATGAGATATTATATGTCTCTCTATTCATGATAGTGAACCCACCACCAGTCATCCATGATCATTTATACCCATGCAGTTGGACCATTTCCTCGATGATATTGTAACATAGTATCTAGTTGAGAAGAAGGAGATTCTAGGGTGTGCTTGGTTTGACTTGGAGGAAGACAATATTAGCTTTGATCCTAATGAAGATGATATGTTGGAGGACTCAACAGAGGTGCATATGATTGACACTAGGGGTTCTCTTTTTAGGGATTAGCATAGCTTGGAATGTGCTGCGGGTGAGTAGGATGATACCACCTACTCAACCCAACACCTCCTACAACAACTAAAATAGAAGGATGAACAAATTGATAAAATGGGAAAGAGGCTTGAAGATTTGCTAGCAGTAGTTTTGACACTTCAGAACCAAGCCCTAATAGTGCATCCTACTATTGCAAGATCAATCAAAGTTGTGCATGTCTTGGATCAAGCAAGACTTCACTCTAAGTGGAGCACTAACTTGTATGGAAGGTAGTGGATCTCCATAGAAAAGGATATTAAACTCATGGTTGAACAACAAGTGAGAGAGAATCCAAGCCTAAGGAGATCATCGTTCCAAAGGGTAGACCCTAAAGAATTTGATCTTGATCTCATTTTAGGATGAGCTCTCAACCCCTTCATCTTAGACATGATTCCTCTTAGACTTTAAGGGTTCCTTAGTATTAAGACACATCTAGTAATTAGGTGGACACACCTAGCTTTAGAGACTTAGAATGGTTATCCATAGAATAGGTCATGCCTTTGGTGTTAGGAAATTTTACCCTTGGTTTGAACCACTCCTCACCTTCCTCCTTCAAGTCAAACTCAAATCAATCCTTGATTTTCTCAAACTCCAAATAAATCTTATTTGATTTTCTCCAAACTCAAATCAATAATCCATGATTGAAACCCATAATTCAAATTCCAAATTCCAAAATCTTTCCTAAATCCTTAATTTCCCTCTTGGGACTTAGCTTAGATCAACTTCAAATCACTCAAATTCATGAAATTTTCATGACTCATTTATATTCTCATTTATATTCATATATAAATGAAATATAAAATCAAATCAAATTAAAATTCCAAATTTAAATTTTGTTTGGGTTGGGAATTTCACATATATAAATATAAATATAAAATAAATATGAATCAATTAAACTAAATACCCATTTTTGCCTTAGATTTAAGTTGTGCTTTTGGCACTCGCCAAAGCTCCATAGATTTAGGTTCTGATGTTGCTTCTCTCCTTTATGGGATCTAAGCATAAATCCTCACTTCTTAGTCATTTTCATAACCTTGTATTATGGAATTAAAAGCCCTAACATTCTAATGAAAAATTTAACACAAACAAATTAAATCAATTTCAAAATGTAAAGCCCAATGGATAGTTTGAGGTGCTAGGTTTCTAGCATCATGAGCATCTCTTACTCTCCATTTGGCTTCAATAATAAATCTCTCTTTGATCAATCCATTTGATCTTAAAATGAACAAATTGATTGATAGTCCTTTTCTATTAAAATCTTTAGACAATGATCATTTACCTTAATGAGAGTTTTCCCAAGAATCATTCCTTAGGATGTAATTAACTATGGGGGCTTGCCCCCTTAGAAACTTTGATTTAAAATAAACCACTTTACTTTTTCATGTAAAATGGGGAAGAATCTCAGTACACCTTGAAGATTATCTTTAGGAGTCCTTATTTTGGTGATTAGGTCCATTGTAGGGTGGTGACTTCTATTTTTCGAGACAATACACCTCTCCTTAATGTAGTACCCGACCACCCTAATAAATACATCTGTGGATTTGCGTGGCTTACTATCAAGGCAATTTTATATTCCCTTATGTTCTCAACCTTTTTTCTTCTTTCCACCTTAGAAAGGAAAAGAAGAATATGATGAGAAGAGGACATACAGGATTGTTAAAATTTTCCACCATAGATTTTCCACTCTGGGATGGTTCCTTTCCATCTTTGGTAAATGATCATTGTCTCTAAGTATCGATAGTGGGTTTGTACTGTTGTATGAATCCAAGATTATCTTTCTTTCCGTTGGCACATAACTTATTTCATCCTTTAGTTAAGTTAGTCAACATATTTAGGTTTTAAGACCTCACCCTGTGTTGGTCTTAAAACTCCCGTTGGGTTCTCCAATGAGTAAAAAAAAATGAAAATCTAATAAAAGAAAAGTATTTAAAGACTTCCTCTTTATCATCTTTATGATAAAGAAAGGTTCATTCTAAAATAATAAAGACAAAATAAATTTTTTATAAGAACCTTGCTTTTCAAAAAGCACTCTTTCAAAAATGCACATAATAAAATATTTTTCACAAAATTTTCTTAAATCATCCTCATTTAACAAGTCTCATAATTGTTACATGTAGAAATTTTAAAAAATAAAATAAAAATAAAATAACATAAAACTAATAATCTTGTCCAAAAGCACAAATGAACATCTTCCTTCAATTCATTTTGATGATAAAAAATAAAATAAAAATAAAATAACATAAAACTAATAATCTTGTCCAAAAGCACAAATGAACATCTTTCTTCAATTCATTTTGATGAAGATTTCATTTTCAAAATAAAATGAATAGTCACCTTTCCAAAAGTTAAAATTAAAACAAAAAAAATAAGGTTTTCAAAAAATACACATGAACCTTTCCATTCAATACACTCACATCTATTGAGTTGAAGTTTCATTTTCAAACAAAATTATCTTTTCCAAAAGCACAAATGAATATCTTCTTTCAATTCATTTTGATGAAGATTTCAATTTCAAAATAAAATGAATAATCATCTTTCCAAAAATCAAAATCAAATTTAAAAATAAAACTTTCAAAAAGCACATATGAACATCTCCATTCAATATACCCAAATTAATTGAATGAAGATTTCATTCCCAAATAAAAATAACATCATTTGAAAATCCCACTTAAACATATCGCACATATGATTAAGTTAGAATTCCCTCTTTCAAAAGCAATGATCACACACAAAACAAAATTTTTGCATTTCAAAAATGAGATTGACATTGATTCCTACATTCTCAAATTTGTTGAGTGGAAGTCTTCTTTTCAAAAAAAAAAATATAATAAAAAAATCAAAACTTAACCATCATATTTTCAAAATTATAAACACATTTGGAAACTTCATTTAGCATACTCAAATTTGTAAAGTGAAGTCTCCAAATTCAAAAACAAAAATTTTCAAACACATTTGGAATTTCATTTAGCATACTCAAATTTGCTAAGTGAAGTCTCCAAATTCAAAATCAAAAAATTTTCAAACACATTTGGAACTTCATTTAGCATACTCAAATTTGCTAAGTGAAGTCTCCAAATTCAAAATAATTTTTTTTTTGAAACAAAATTTGAAACTTCATTTAGCATAATCAAATTTGCTAAGTAAAGTCTCCAAATTCAAAACCAAAAATTTTCAAGCACTTTTGGAACTTCATTCTTTAGCATACCAAATTTGCTAAGGAGAAGTTTCCATTTTCAAAATCAAAACACAAAATTTTGAACACAATTGTTGGAATCTCATTTAGCATACCCAAATTTGCTAAGTGAAATCTCCATTTCACAAAATTAAGTGGAACTTCATTTTTAGCATACCATATTTACTAAAGTAAATTCTCCACTTCCACATAAACCAAAACAAAAATGAAACACATTAGGATTTCCTTAGCATATTCAAATTTGCTAAGGATCCTACTTTTTTTAAAAAAAATCAAATATCCAAAACAAATGAAACACCTTCGGATCTTTTTAGCATACTCAAATTTGCTAAGAATCCTATTTTCAAAAATCAAACAAAACACACTTGGATTCTTCACTTAGCATACTAAATTTGCTAAGACGGGACTCCAATTTTCAAAATCAAACAACAATTCACCAAAAAGAAATAATTATTTTCAAAACACTTTACTTAGCATACTCAAATTTGCTAAGTAAAATTTTAAAACATCAAATCAAAAATAAAATCAATTGACCCTTACTTTAACATACCCAAATTTGTTAAAGGAAAGGACCTCAAATCAAAACCTAAATTCAAACAAACATGAACCTATGGAAGCATCACTCTAAAAATATTTGAATCCATTTTTCAACATACCCAAATTTATCGATGTTCGATTGATATTCAAAATTCCTCTTTCAATCAAATCTTCTCAAATCAATTTGAACCCCACTTAACACTTCCAAGATGTTGGATGTGGGTTCAAAATTTCAATTCAAATTCAAAAATAAAAAAAGATAAAAATCTGATCCAAGCTCGTTTCCTATTGCAGATTCTCACCATGATTTACAACATTCTGATTCAATTTTTGGTCTTTGTAGTTGACTAAATGGCGCTCAGAAGTTTATGTTCACCATCCCATATGGCATGGACTTGGCCTTGGACTAGGCCAACTTCCCCCGATTGGATCATACACACCTTATCCATTTCAGTAGGGGATTTGAGGGAGCAAGGATCACATGTGAGGGCATTCTCCTCATGACTGTCAGTAGGACTGAGGTGGCTGTGCAGAAGTCGATCATCTAAATCGATTTCCCCTCTGATTCTGACATCCCCTCTTTGAAGAGGAAAGCAGTGGCAGTCCCACCGATTGATTCGGTACCAGCCTTGTGCTTGTTGCCTAGTTCTCTTTACCCAGTGACTAGCCTCATCGGTACCCACCCTCAGGGTAAGGCTCCCCGATCTCGGATTGCCTCCCCTACCTTTGAGTATGGGTATAACTCTCACTCCTCTTATCCTACCATAACACAATGAAAGAATAAAAACCAAATGATTAAGTAGTATCACAGTAGGATTTCGAGGGAGATGGAGGTAGCCTCCCATTAAGCTGTTGAAGAGTTTCCTGTTTTGACTTCACCACTGGTTACAACAAACCTATTTCATCCTCTAGTCGCAGTGAGAGGATGATGGGAGGATTCACAAAATCACCTCCACCAAGCTGGTCTCAGCACTGCACTGCCACTGGGGAAGGGAGGTTGTATTGCCTCCATGCCTGCACCAAGTTGGCGAGCTTATGGACGCTAGAGTCCGGAGCTCACCTTTGAGATCCATCCATCCCCCATAGTGGGGAAACATATTTGTCGAGTGAGAGAGAGGCATATATATCTATATTACCAAGAGGGAGAGAGTGTGAGGTCTTGCCGCCGCAGCCTCACTTGTTGATTTTTCAACTGCAACGCCACCACGCCGACCATCGTATTACATCATCTTACTTATTAGGACCAGTCATCACAGGAGGGCATCTCTTATTTATAGAGAGTCGGTGGTGTCTCCACCACACTGCTCTATCCTCCATCCGCCATCACCAGTCCACATCACATCATCTCCAGTTCCATCAAAGGCCAAGGCCATCCGGAGAAGCTACCTCATTGGTGATCCCACATTTACCAGAGATCCTACTCCATTTACTCCACCTACTATGGTGAGCCAAGCGCCACCTTTCTACCCCAATGGTAAAGTGAGGGAGGGCGCACTCAACCATGGTTGGTCATCCCTTCACCAACCAGTAGGACATGAGATGGCAATTATTGTAGAGGTAGTGGATGATAGCCCAGCTGCTCCAATAATAGTGGAACCTCCTAGGAATGTCACCCTTTTTATAATTAGTGGTAGTCAGGAGTGTGTCTCTTCCAGTGAGTACAATCCTCATAGGATTGACTCCCCAAAAGTGTCTGGCCTCTCAAGGCATAGAGGTCACACCACACCGAGATCATTTGTTTCTATTTAGATTGATCATTCTCTCGAGGAGATAGTAGCACATTATCTTGAAGAGAAGAAGAAGATTTTGGGGTATGATTGGCCAGATAAGGAGAAGGTCAGCTTCAACCTCAATGAAGATGATTTATTGGGGGACTCAGCCAGAGTCTGTATGGTAGATACCATAGGATCTCTTCTCAAGGAGTAGCAGGCTAAGGAAGGTGATGAGGTTGATCAGGAAGACACAACCCAATCAGCCCAACACCTCTGATATCAGTTGAAGCAAAAAGATGAGCAGATAGATAGGATGACATGACAGCTAGAATTCTTATTAGTAGTAGTTTCAGTACTTTAGAGATAAGCCCCAACAGTTCATCCTACTACAGCCGACATTAGTTAGCCTGAGTTAGTGCATGTCTTGGACCTAGCCAAGACCTTACCTCCAGTTGAGCAAGGTAGCACTAGCATGTGTAGGAAGGTAGTGGAAAGTACATCCACATAAGAAAAAGACATCAAATCCATGGTTGAGCAGCAAGTGAAGAAGCATTGGCTCAAGCCTGGGGAGGATCATTGGTTCTAAAGGGTAGACTCAACCCAGAGGAATTCGATTCAATCCAATATCCCAAGGGTTTCATGCCACCTTCCTTCAAAATCTTTGATGGCAGTGGTACCCGAGGCATCATATTATTCACTTCAGGGCCAGTTGTTGCAACACTAGTGGCAGTGACACTTTACTTTTTCCTCTTGTTAGTAGTAGCCTGTGGATAGCTTTTGATTGTATGTTGAACTTCCTAATAGTTCAATAAAGATATTTGCTGAGTTGGAGTAACTCTTCATAAAGAGGTTTGCTCGAGCTTAGCAAAGAGTTACTATAGGTGATCTTGTTGTAGCACAACAACACCCAAGTGAGTCCCTTGTTGATTATATTATCTGATGGCATAACCTGAGTATGAAATGCGAGCCACAACTATCTGAATAGCATGTCATTGAGATTATTTTAAAGAATATTCATGGCTCTTTTGCCTTCATGCTTAAAGGCTTCACTATCAATATATTTGAGAAGCTAATTAATAAGGTGGCTAGTCTATAAAGAGAGGCAAAATAGTTGTCTTTTCAAGATCTTGCTCAAGCACAAGGTCTATGAGAGAAGAAGTCGAATAGGATAGTGATAGATAAGGGAAGCACCAGCTAAAGATCCCCAGAGACCACGACCTCAACAACCTCTACCTCCTTTGCCATCATTGAGGTAGCCCTAATGGCCTCCACCCACGACTCACCGCCACCATGCCACTAGAAAGCACATGCATATCCACCGCCAAGTATTTATGGTCCACCTACTCATTTAGATAAGCTTAATAAGCTTTATTCATTTAAGAGGGAGGTAATCAAGAAAATCTTTAAGAACCTCTTAAAGAAGCCTAATTTTTATCTACCCGAGCCTAGGAGAGCAGAGGAACTAAACAAAAGTCATGATCCAAACTTTTGCCCCTACCATCATATGCTAGGCCATATTTTGGAAGATTGCTTCACATTCAAGGTCTGGCTTGAACATAGCTTCAAGATCGGTGCTGTAGTTATCCTAAAGGAATACCTTATGGAACAACCATCCAGTTCCATCAGGATAATCCTTGGGGATATATGTGATCCTTCCAAAACTAAAGAAGGTTGGGATATTTCTTTATCCAAAACCTCTAAGAAGTTCATTTAGAAGATCAAGAAACTTTTCTAGAGTTGAGTCCTCAAACCTCCAACATCAAGGAAGGTTTGCAAGTGCCAACTCGAGGAAAGGGGAGTTCAACAAAGAAAGATGTGCATTAGCTGGATAGCCCATTAGCAAACCACAACCAAAGTCCACCTCCACCTCACAATTATAGCTTCCACACCGGTGACTTCTTTCACTTAAGCTAGTTCTTCTTTTTATGCTAATAGAACTCTTGTATTGATAAATAAGGGCATCAAATCCCTTACCCTACTCATTTTACATGATTTCTATTTTGTACCTCCAAACAAATCCAAGAAATTGAAGAATAAAGCTAACTTGAATTATATCTGTGTCACTTCTGATTGGTTGTCTTCTTCTATTCCTAATGATAACTCTTCAAGTCAAAATAATATAACAATTGATCTTCCTCGAGAGTTGACTCTACTCCTAATACTATGGGCACCTCTTGAGATAGACTTGGAATCATATGATTCGAGGGTCCCATAGGAAGCTATAGGTGAGCCCCATGTGGTGTAACCTTCCATTACCCTACAAAGAGATCACCAAGTCAACCTCTCAGAATGGCAAGGTTCTACCTCCTAGGGCAACACCTCAAGATAGAGGGAAACAAGTCATTGGTGTAGAGGATCGAGAAGCCCCTCCACAAGATGCTCCCTTGAATATGCTTGTGGAGGATCATCCCAAGGTGGACTATAATGTCCTCTCTCATCTAAGAAAATTGCCATCTAAGCTAAGAATATACGATGCCCTCATCTTATCCAAAGAGACGAGGGAGTCATTAATCAAGGCTCTTTATGATCCCAAAATATGCTTATCTCAGCCGACCGCTATAGGTGAGGAGGCACATTACACAAAAGAAGCTCAGGGGATCACATTCACAAATGAAGACCTTCTTCTAGGGGACTTGGAGCACAACTGTCCCCTTTACATCACACTTGACATGGGTAGATTTATACTGGCTAGAGTTCTCATGGATCTAGGTACATCGATGAACATTATGAGTCTAAAGATCCTTGCTATTTGAGGATCAACATTTCCACACTCTGAGGATATCGAATGATGTTGAGAGGATTCAATGAACAAGGTGAGAGCAGTTCCATTTACCTTGGAGATAGGTGACTGGAAGATCCAAGAATAATTGATTGATTCAAATACTTCATTCACTACTTTGCTCAGAGGCCTTGGATACATCAGAATAAGATAATTCCATCCTCCCTCCATCAGTGCATCAAGTTCAGAAAGGATGTGATTGAATATCAAGTTAATGGGGATTAAAAGCCATTTTCAGTAAGAGAGGTTGAGATTTATGAGGATGCGACGTACTACCATCCTCAACACACCCTTTCTCATGAATTTGGACAAAATTCAAATTCAAAAACAAAAGAAAAAGAAAGTGAAGAAAAAGAAAGAACAAAAGAAAAAGAAAAGAAAATTAAAAATCCAAGTGCACAAGAAAGGGGAATTGAAGAAGAAATAGATCAAGATCATTTCCACCCCACCCATTCCATCATATGGACATGGGGTAGAATGACTCAACCTCCACCAAGTGTGAGGTAGAGGAAATAGAGGCTGAGGTGGAAGACTCCCTGTTGGCCATCATCCAACATGTTCCAGCAGAGTACCCTACTATTCACATAGACTTGGAATCTGGAGGATGAGTCTAATGTGATTAGTATATACAACCCCTCTCAGTTCCATTGAGGTGACTTTGATCCAAATAGTGATGAAGACCAGCCTCATAAAAGCAAAGTATTCAATCAGTTTATGTAAAACTATTAGAGTTGGGAACCTTAGATCTCTAACCTCACTTTCATCTCAAAAAAAGTTGAAGGTTTAGTTAAGGAAGCTCTAAGTCTTCCAGATGAAGCAAGATATTCTTTTGGGATCATCATCCTCAAGTCCCCAAGTTGATGTAGAACTTGGGGAGGATACATTTAAAGAATTAATGTAATTATCACTTGAATTTTACTCGCCTTGTGTTCATAATCTTATACAGAAATGTTTGGTTCCTCATACATGGTCCGTAATGTCGAAAGTACTTTGAAAAGCTATGAACAATAAAAGTGGAAGCACAATCAATCAAGAGTAGATTCTAGACAGAGTCCACCAATGATAGTGATTACTATTTAGTTGTTACCAATAATTTAGAGTCTAATAGGTTCTTTTCACACAACACCAAATCTTATGAGAATGTGTGTTTATAAACCTAAGATGATTTGAATGATCTTCAGGTCAAGGATGCACCACCAGAGTTTGAAGAGGAGATTCATTCAATAGTAGACAAGCTTAAAGAAATCAACCTGGATAAAAAATCTACACCCATGTACATCGTCATGAATGAAGAAGAAACCAATGACTTAGTTAGCTATTGACCGAAGTTTAAAACTACTGATAGAGTTATGAAGATTATCTCCTAACATAGCAATTCATAAGCTAGCAATAGACCCTAACGCTTCCCTTATTAAGCAAGCTCCCAGATGCATGCGATTAGAAATAGAACAATAAGTCATTTCTGAAGTCAAGAAATTAATTGATGATGGTTTCTTTAGGGAAGAAAAATACTCTACCTGGTTAGCCAGTGTCGTTCCAGTTAAGAAGAAGAATGGCCAAATTCGCATATGCGTCGATTTCAGGGATCTAAACAAGGCATATCCTAAGGATGAGTTTCCTCTTCCTATACCAGAATTAATGGTGGACATGGCCTCATCTCATGTAGTGTTTTCTTTCATGGATGGGTCATCTGGCTACAACTAAATCAAGATATTTCCTGAAGAGAAAAGAAACACTACTTTTTGAACCCCGATAGAGACCTTCTTTTCTAGGGTCATGCCTTTCGGCCTTAAAAATGCTGGTGCTACATATCAACGGGCCATGACTCAGATCTTCAATGAACTCATCCATCATCAGGTTGAGTGCTATGTTGATGATCCAGTAGTCAAAAGAGAAAAGGAAGATCATCTCTTTGACTTGAGAGTAGTTTTTGAACGGTTAAGATAATATAACCTTAAAATGAATCCCCTGAAGTGTGCATTCGTAGTAGCTTCAAAGAAATTCCTTGGGTTTGTTATTCGACACAAGGGAATAGATATAGGTCCTGAAAAGATTAAAGCTATCTTAGAAATGCTGCCTCCTAAGAGTTTAACAACTCATCGCTTCCAAAGATATATCAGATGCTTTATCTCCAACCCATCGAAGATGCATTTTCAGCACTTATCAAAAGGATGTTAAGTTCAAGTGGGATGATAAGATGCCAAGACATCAAGCAAGATTTGGTGAAGCCGTTCTTGCAGCCTCATCAGCCACTCATCCCCACTACACTGCATTGATGACTCTCGAGATTCTATTGGCCCATTCCAATAATGAAAGAAAGGAGGGCACTCTCTACTACCTCAGCCTTCATCTAATTCCTGTTGAAATGAACTACCCATCTATTGAGAAACATTGCCTAGCTTTGATCTTCGCTTCCCAAAAGCTACGACTTTACATGCTTTCTCATAAGGTGAACTTGATCTTCAGGATAAATCTACTATAATATCTCATGACACGGCCAATGCTATCCTAATGTTTGGCACGCTGGTCCATGATACTCTCATAGTTTGATATCACATTTGTACGCTTCCGTAGGGTAAAAGGATAGGGACTAGTAGATTTCTTAGCAGCACGCCCACTTCCTGCTGATTCTCCGCTTAGTGATGATCTCCTCAATGAACAAATCATAAACTTAGGGGAGGCTGGCAACTACTGATGGGAGATGTATTTTGATAGTGCAGCTTCTTTTCATAAAGGGGAAGCACCACGATATACTCTCTAGAAATGGGTAGAATAATTCTTCTAACTCTAGACCTGATGTGATGAGATTCTCATACTATCCATCCAACCAATAATGAAGTCAAGTGAGGCTTTGATTGGTCTAGAGTTATCCATCACTATCAAGGTCAAGAGCATCAACAGGGATTCTCTTTTTCTGGTCTATTCTCAAACCCAAGCTTCATCATTACCATGAGTATACCATGAAGTTGGCCTATTCTCAAAGTCACCATCTACAAGGTTCCGAGAGAATGTAGTAGATGCTTTGGCCAAACTTGCCAAAGAATTGGCATGGAAGATGAGTCCATTCCATAAAGGTCCAAAATAGACAAGTCTTATCCCTTATTGATCTTGAACTCATCAAGAGACTTTCTCTTGAAGGGGAGGTTGCGCCAAAAAGGATGAGGTCAGAGAGGCAACCGCTCATAGATTATTTAACACCGCAAACTACCTCAAGAAAAGTCACAAGCCCATCGTGAAAGAGAGCTCTCTCTACACTCATTAATGGCACCCTATACGCCAATCCTTTGACCAAATATGGTTATTGTTTAGGCAAACATGAATTCAGAATCGGGTACATTTAGGTCTATGTGGAGCACATCAGTCCGGTCCAATGATGAAGATGAAGATCAAGCAACTTGGATACTACTGGCCTTCGATGATTATAAACTGCATGGATGTAGCTAGGAGATGCCATAAGTGTCAGGTACACGGTGTGGTCCTCCACCAACCACCCAACATTCTACACCTACATGGCCATTTGAGTGTTGGGGTACCGACATTGTGGGTCCGATCGATCCTCCTTCTTCCAAGGGTCACCGGTTCATTCTAGCTGCCACTGACTACTTTTTTAAATGGGCGAAAGCCATCTCACTCAGAGAAGTCACAACTCAGCATGTGCTTCAATTTTTCAGAAACCATATCATATATAGGTTTGGGGTGCCTCGATGAATTATATCTGATAATGGTACTGCATTCAAATGCACAAATATCAATAGCTTTGCTAGAAGACACGTTATACATTGGAGATACTCTACTCATCTACTACCTGAGCAAATGCTTAGTAGCATTCAACAAAACTCTCATCCAGATCAAGAAGACTTTGATGACAACAAAACGTGGCATGAGGAGCTTGGTTGAAGCCTTGTGGGCCTACCGCACCACATACTCCAACTCCTACCCATTTTCCTTAGTGTGGGTCAAGTCATTCTACCTTTAGAAGTTCAACTCCCATCACTAAGGATAACATAGTAGCAAGATCACTTGAGTAGAATGCAAAGTTGGTTAAAAAGAGCTTGAAGGTTTGGAGGAAAGTCAGTACAAAACCTTGAGTTGTACAAGGCCAAAATGATTCAAGCTCACAACAAGCTGGTCTACCCTAGATCTTTCTAAGTAGGAGAACTTGTGTTAATCCTAAGGAGACCAATTGTTGCCCGTTGAAAGATGGGAGGCAAGTTTGAACCCACTTGGGAATGCTCCTATGCTTTAGAGAAGGCCTACCAAGGAGGATCATATCAGCTCATTGATTGTAAAGGGGAACACCCGATGCTTCAAATTAATGGGCTCTATTTAAAGAAATATTACCCATGAAATAAATCATGTTTAAAAATAATTCTGTCAAAGAAAAAAAATCTGATTCCATTCATCAAATTTTCTCTTCTTTCAAAGCAATGTTTGTTTGTCTTGCGAATCCGCTATAACATGTCTTAGGGCAGGTGCAAGAGTCCCCTAGTGGCATCCTATCCCTTTTTCACATCACAAACATAATCTCCCAATGCTATTAGTGTAGGTGTGAGAGAACCCAAGTGACATCCTATTTTGATTAGCACAGCTAAGTTAGGTGTAAGAGAACCCAGCCATCCTTTCTTAGGGAATCCCTGCCAGGCAAATTTTATCAAACTCCGTGTTTAGGATAGTGAGAGAACCCAAGAGGCATCCTATTCCTTTTAATACATGCACAAAATAAACACAAATATTTTATCTCAGGCTATTTTGATGTGGGAGCAAGCCCTCTGTGGCACTCACTCATTAGTCGCTCTAGGTCGGGTGTACATGCTACCTCGCTAGTATGTCACCCCAGTGATCATTTGTTGGAAGATGTGAGTCCCCACACTTTCTTCCTAACTTGATCATTGTAAACCAACGAGCGCCTTATTAGTATGGTAGGCTTTACTGCCCAGCCAGTGAGCTACCTCATGTTGACTTTATTTAAGAAGATGTGAGTCCCCGTGCTTTCTTCTTGAACTAGCCATCATACACTAACTAGGTTGAGTATATTTGAGGTTTAAGATAAGTCCCCGAGAGGCTCCTTTCCTCTTGACCACATTTGAGTCAATATAAGTCCCCTAGTATTCACTTAGTAGCCTAGTCGATGACACCGCTGAGCCAAGAGACTATCCAGAATCAATTCTATAGAGGATGTGAGTCCCTGAGCTTTCCTTCTTAGGCTAATTATTACAAATCGAGGGGCACCTTAGGTTGGTTGATGTTCGCTATACTGGAAGTGACTCACCCGGAGAGTACACCACTCTTGGCAGATGTGAGTCCCCGCGCTTTCTCCTTGAGTTGGACACCGAATACTTATTAGATGTATGACTAGCCATGTCATCTTTTCCAGGGTGTTGGATTAAGCCCTTTAGTGGCCCCATCCCCTTCGAGCATTCAATTTGGATCACATCTTTTGCGACCCCATTTAGACACTACCCGATTTACTTTTGGATTGGACAATCCCCCTTTCCTAGTAGCCACCCATGTGGTTGGAAAATTTGTTCAAATATATGATTCTCCTTGGTTCAAGAATGAGATAGTCTAGGATGATATAAGCTCCTTCTCAATTTG
Source organism: Cymbidium sinense (assembly GCA_021442155.1). Classification (NCBI taxonomy): domain Eukaryota; kingdom Viridiplantae; phylum Streptophyta; class Magnoliopsida; order Asparagales; family Orchidaceae; genus Cymbidium; species Cymbidium sinense. The sequence continues at coordinate 40,686 of JAKCPB010001630.1, forward strand.
ATCCCTCACAAACCAACAAGGTCCACGTTAAAACAAACTAAAATAAATAAATAAAATTAATTCGCTTATGGATTAGGAATTCAAGCCCCCAAAGGGTTTCTTTTCCCAAGCATCATATATTTTAGGCAGAACTCTATAGAAATTGCCCGACTACTTGAGTTGAGATAAATCCTGTTGTACTCCCAGAATCACTCTATGTCGGTTTCTATCCACAAGTGGTTACCCCACCATTCGCTTTAGAAGATATATGACTATGATGCATTCTTTCTAGCATGACTATCGCAAATCAACGGGCATCCCTAGGTCGGGTTCGATTGTTGCCCAAAGTAACTGATTACCCTAGTGGTCTTTTATATTAGAAGATGTGAGTCCTCGAGCTTTCTTCCCTTAAATTGATCATTGCAAACTGAAAGACACTCCATTGGTTGGATAGTTCTCCCATCAGCCGGGAAGCTACTCCCTTTAGTACAGTAATTATGAGATAGGTCTAGGCTGATATGAGCTCCTTCTTAGTTTGATCCATCACAAACTAACAGAATTCATCAAAATAAACTAAAAAATAAAATTAATCTTTGACTATCCTTGAGCTGATTTAAGTACCCCAGCGGCATTCACTCGATAGTCAACCTTAGGTCGGGTTTGACTTACTTCCCAAAGCAGATCACCCCGATGGTTTCTTTATTTCTAGAAGATGTGAGTCCCCACACTTGCTTCTTAAGACTTGACCATTGCAAACTGAAAGGTACCCCTTTGGTTGGATAGTCCTACCTTGTGGTTGGTAGACTACTCCCTTTGGATTGGTAAATCTGAGTTAGGTCTAGGCCACCATGGCCCCTATTCAGTGTAGTTCATCACAAATCAATGAGATCCATCATAATCAAAATAAATCTAAAAATGAAATCTACCTTTATCTATCTTGGAGTTGATTTAAGTCCCCCAGCGGCATTCACTCAATAGTCAGCCTTAGGTTGGGTTCAATTTGTTGCCTTGCCAATAGATTGCCTTAGCAACTGGTCCTTACTTTGGAGGATGTAAGTCTTCTTTCTAGTACAACATCAGTAACAAAGAAACCCTTTTTTAGTCCTACTATGTTAGGTTTAGGCCTCCATGACTCCTACTCAGTACGATCCATCGCAAACCAAAAGGGCCCACCTCAAAATCCAAAATTTTAAAATTTGAAACAAACCAATCCAAAGAAATAAATGAAATAAAATAATCAATCAATCTAAATCAAATCTTTTACTTCTCCACAGTGAGATGCAAATCTTTCTAGTTCCCGCAGCAGATCTAGAATTCTAATCCCTCAGTGGATTTTACAACTCCTCCCTTGTGGATGACTTGAACTTGCTTCCCTAGTGAAGAGTTCACTTTTCCATCCCCCGTAGAGTCAAAACAAACACAAATTAAACAAACAACTAATTAAAAACAAATTCAACCCTCTTCCCCAGCAGAACTTGAATCAAATCTCTCATCCCCTTGTGGATGACTTGAACCTGCTTCCCTAGTGGAAGGTTCACCTACTATATTTGTTACTGGATTCCTTCTCTCTCTTATGTCTTGGACATAAGTAGAGCTACATTGTACTAAGCTCTAGATTCCTTCTACACCTTGGGTTAGGGGTAAATTATTTCTATTAGTTCTTGTGATCTTTCAGCATTGTTGATTATTTCGGTCAACACCAATACATGTGGTGTTCCTTGTTAGTCACACCACACCTATTGGGCACCCTTTGTTGACCTCATTTTTAGGACGAGCTCTCGACCCCTCCATCTTAGACATAGGATTCCTCTAGACTTTAAGGGTTCCTTAGTCTTAAGACACATCTAGTGATTAGGTGGACACTTAACCTAGCTCTAGAGACTTAGATGGGTTAGCCATAGGAATAGGTCATGCCTTAGGAGTGTTAAGAAATTTTCCTACCCTTAGCCTGAACCGTTCCTCACCTTCCTCCTTCGAGTCAAACTTCAAATCAATCCTAATTGATTTTCTCAAACTCCAAATCAATCTTATTTGATTTTTTCCAAACTCAAATCAATAATCCATGATTGAAGCCCATGATTGAAATACATGATTGAAACCCATAATTCAAATTCCAAATTCCAAAATCTTTCCTAAATCTTTAATTTCTCTCTTAAGGACTTAGCTTAGATCAACTTCAAATCAACTCAAATTCAAGAAATTTTCTCATGACTCATTTATATTCTCATTTATATTCACATATATAAATGAAATATAAATATAAATCAATCAAATAAAATTAAAAAAATAAATAAATTCTAAATTTAAAATCCTTCTTAAGTCTCTAATTTCCTTCTTAAGGGCTTAGCCTAAATCATGTTCAAATCAATTCAAATTCATGGGATTTTCTCATAACTCATTTTTATTCTTATTTATATTTACATATATAAATGAAATATAAATATAAATCAATCAAACCAAATACCCATTTTTGCCTTAGATTTAGGTTATGCTTTTGACCCTCGCCAAAGCTCCCTAGATTTAGGTTCTGAGGTTGCTTTTCCCCTTTGTAGGTCCTAAGCATCAATCCTCACTTTTTAGGCATTTCCATAACCTTGTATTATGAAATTATAAGCCCTATCATTCTAATGAAAAATTCAACTCAAATAAATTAAATCAATTTCAAAAATGTAAAGCCCAATCATAGGATAGTTTGAGGTATTCGCTAGGTTTCCTAGCATCGTGAGCATCTCCTACTTGTCTCCATTTGACTTCGATAATAAATCCCTCTTTGATCAATCCCAGTTGATCTTCAAAAATGAACCAATCGATTAATAGTCCTTTTCATATTAAAATCTTTAGAGACAATGATCATTTACCTTAATCGAGAATTTTCCTAAGGAATCCCCATTTCTTAGGATGTAATTAACTATGGGGGTTTGCCCCTGTAGGGAAGTTAATGAACCCAATTTAAAATAAACCCTGCTTTACTTTTTCATGTAAAGTAGGGGAGGAATCTTTGGTACACCTCGAAGACCCAACGTCCTTAAGAGTCCTTATTTTGGTGATTAGGTCCATTATAGGATGGTGACTTCTATCTTTCGAGATAATACACCTCTCCTCAATGTCGTACCTGATCACTCTAATAAGTACATCTTCAAAAGTTAGGATCATTGCTCTTAACCACTTCCTTCAGCTTTCTAGGCTCGGCTAGCTGAAAATCAGGTTTCTTTAAAAGGTTCTTAAAGATTTTCCTAAATGGCTCCCTCTTAAATGAATAAGGTTTGTTTAGTTTTTCCAAAAGAGTAGGTGGATGGTAGCTAGCTGGCGGCGGGTATGTGTACTGTAGCTGCTATGAATATGATTAAGGAGGAGGCGGTGAAGGTCATGGAGGCTGCTGTGGCGGTCGATAAGATGGCCTATGTGGTGGTAGAGGAGATGGAAGTGATGGCTGTGGAGCTTGAGGTCTCTTATACTACTCTCTAGCTCGCTGCTTCCCCTTATCCACAACTATTATTGCCCCCCAGCTTCTTTTCATAAACCTTCTGTAGATGTGGCTTTATTGATTGATCATGAAAATGTAACTGTTTGGCCTCTCCTTGTAGACTAGCCTCCTTGTTGATTAGTTTCTCAAATATCTTAATGGTAAAACCTTTGAGCATGAAGGCGACCATGTCATGAATATTCTTTAGTATAATTTTGATGGATGTTGTTCAGACAACTATGATTCATATTTCATACTCAAATTATGCCATATGAGAATATAGTTAATGAGAGACTCACCGGGGTTTTGTTGTGCTACAACGAGATCACCCACATGCTGAGCTCTAGCAAACCTCTTAATGAAGAGTTGCTCCAACTCAGTTAAATTTTTCACAGAATTGTTGAGGAGTTCAACATACCAATCAAAGGCTATCCCCACTAAGCTACTGATCAAGAGCTAGAATAGTAATGCATCGCTACCACCAGCTGGCCTTGAAGTGTGCTATATGCTGGCATGGGTTCCTGCTGCCATCAAAGCTCTTGAAAGAAGGCGGCACAAAACCCTTAGGATATTGGATGGCATCTATGGTGGAAAATTTTAACATTCTCGTATATCCTCTTCTCATCATATTCTTCTTTTCCTTTCTAAGGTTTAAAGAAGAATAAAGGATGAGAACACAAGGGAATATAAAATCACCTTGATAGGATGCGACACAGATTCACAGATGTGCTTATTGAGGTGATCAGATATGACATTGAAGAGAGGTGTACTATCTTAAAAGATAAAAGTCACCACCCTACAATGGACCTAATCACCAAAATAAGGACTCCTAAGGACGTTGGGTCTTCAAAGTGTACCAAAGATTCTTCCCCTACTTTACATGAATAAGTAAAGTAGGGTTTATTTTAAACTGGGTTCGAGTTCTAGAGCCCCCCATAGTTAATTACATCATAAGGAATGGGGATTCCTTAGGAAAATTCTCGATTAAGGTAAATGATCATTGCCTCTAAAGATTTCAATAGGGAATGGACTATCAATCGATTGGTTCATTTTTGAAGATAAAATGGGATTGATCAAAGAGAGATTTATTATCGAAGCCAAATGATGATAAGTAAGAGATGCTCACGATGTTAGGAAACCTAGCGAACATCTCAAACTATCTTATAATTAGGCTTTACATTTATGAAATTAATTTAATTTGTTTGAGTTGAGTTTATCATTAGAATGCTAGGGCTTATAATTCCATAACACAAGATTATGTAAATACCTAAGAGGTGAGAATTTATGCTTAGGGCCCACAAAGAGAAAATCAACCTTAAAACCTAAATCTATGAAACTTTGGCGAGGGCCGAAAGCACAACCTAAATTTAAGGTGAAAAATGGGTATTTGGTTTACCTCCACAAGAGAGGATAGACTACCCGACTGCAAGATAGTTGGGCTATTATTTTTTTAGAAAGAGACTAAGTCCTCAAATTCACTCCCTAAAGAGACTAGATCTTGTAAAGGGAATGCTTCGAATGACCTAAATCTAATGTAATTCATATTTTATTTTATAATCATTTTTGGATAATTATTTTGACTCAGGCTAATAGGATTCATATGCCTAATGCATGAGAAATAAAGTTATTGGCCAAAATCCGTGAGAAGAGAGGAGGTGTGTTTCGACTATGACTCTCACATGTCAAGCCAAGTTTCTCGGGCAAAGGTGGAAGCCCTCCAATCAAAAGTGAAATAAGATGCATTTGTGCATGATGTTATAAAAGAAATACTCATCTAGCTATTGCTAATTTTTTTATCCCGATTTTTAAACCTGCTTTGTGTTGATGAGTTCTTTATTTCTAGTTTTGAATTGTTAGGTAAAATATTTATTTTTCCCTAAGAGCCTAATTGTCATCCATGCCATACATAAAGTAAGGAATAAATTAAGAAAAGGATGCCACTTAATGCACAAGCTAAACAAATCATCAATTAATTTATAAAGTTAAGCACAAAAGAATGAGAGGCCAAATGTGGTCGGGCATCACCGCACAAACTCAAAAACAAACTGGGTAGCCAAGCTCTACCCTTATACAACTTGAATTACAAATGAATTATATACAATTAAGTAAGGAACTCATTGTTATGGGGGTCTTCAAGCTTCATTTCTTCATTCTTCTTTGGTTCTTTCTTTTAGATGGTTGGAAGGTGGATGCTCCAAGGCCTCACATGGTGCATAAGATAGGATCATATGACCTATGTTGATCCTAATCCTCATAATAATCATTACAAAATCCTAATTGCAAAATATACATGAAAATGAAATCTAGCTAACACCTGTAAAACGAAGGTTAGCTAAACAAACCACCAAATTCCAAGCATGTATATTGGACTTATCACCCCGTACACGGGTGACTAAGTCCACTTGGCTTATTGGATTATGCTTATGGGTATAAGCACCTGCAAGAAAAAGCATTTATATTTTTATTTATGATAGCACCCCTTAAGCACAATCCTCTATAAAAAATAATGGTTAGACTAAGATCATCCTACCATTCATTCTATGAGAATACATCCTAACATCCAATCTAAAATAAATTTCACAAAATAAAGGCAAGCATCAAACCATGCACCGCCCTAACCTAAAGATAGAAGTGTTGACTTAGCCTAATGTGTGTGCTTTAAAGGTTTGTGTGGTATGCTTAGCTATGGCTTTAAGTTAGAATTTTCTAAGTGTGAAGCATGTTCAACTTAGAGGAGGGTTTCATATAAGTTGTTTAATTGTTTTGGGCTGATTTTATTTCATATTTTGATTAGTTTCAAGTGAATCCTACAATTAATTACTAAGTTATAAAGAGAGGGAAAGAGAAGAGAACTTCTCTTTCCTTCCCTAACCTAAGTAATTTCTAAAGTGGATTCATAATTTTAGTTTTATTTAGTGAATTTTTTTGATTAAGTGGTTTGATTAATTCTAAGTTTAGATGAACTCTAAACAAACCCATTCAAAAAGAAAGGCATTTTAAGATTAAATAAAATGAACCAAATTCACAAAACATACATCACTTCATTTCTTTCCCAACATGTATACCATGCATATGAATGAGTCCTAAACATATCTATACACATAAATGAGAATATTTAACACACTTTATGATGCATGCTAAACAAGTTACTCAAGAAAATTTGAATGCTTATGATGCATGATTTTCATTAAGTAGAAAAGGGGTTTTCTTATCCAATTTTACATGCACATATGAAAGTAAGAAGACATAAGTGAGTACATACATTAACCAGGTGGTATTATCAAACCACTTCTAATTTTAAGCCAACCCAGGGATCTTTCTAGACTAATATACCACTTTTCTTAAATACAAATATGTGTACAAAAGAAATGAATGGAAAAGAAAGAATGCAAAAAATTGTTTTATTTGATTTGTTTTTGTTTATGTAATTTATGTGTGTAAGCATATGTATCCTTATTAAGTAATAGTGTAGGAATGAATAGGATTTGGGATCAGGCAAGTGTTAGGTTCTTTTCAAATGAACCATACATCTTACCAAATCCTATTCAAAACTATACTAAAAGATAAGAGAAGGAAAACCTATACTAAGCACATCCTTATATCTTACTCACATGTAAGCTTATAATTAAAGTATAAGTAGCACACTTTCAGTTTTGATAATTGGATTATATATTTTTGAAAATACTTTTGGATTTAGTAGTGATAATAGCCACTCATATTTCTACTTTAGCCAACACATGCAAATTTGACATAAAGTAAACATTTTCATTTTGAATTTGATTTTAAAAAATATGGATGCATGATACCATATGACATACATATTTAGCATGTTGGGGAAAGAACTTAAGTAATGAAAGTATGTAAACATATTCACTTTAATTAAATCCTAAAGGCAATCTTATGAAATAAGAAAGCTTAAAGTAAACCAAAGTTCATTTAGTGTAATTTTTGTTTGAGTTTGAGTTTGATTTAATTTTAAAAATGTGAGTTGAGTTTGTTGTTCCTAACCCATTCCCACATGTGTTTGACATTTTTTTTAATTTTTAGATGATTAAATTCATTTTAAAGTTTTGGTTAGGTTAAGGTATGAATTAAACAAATTAATTAACCCTTACCTACATTACCTTAACATAGTTAACCAAATAATCATGAGCCAATGAGATGACATAAAACCTCACAAGGAATTTAAATTTGCAATGCTCTAGAAAGAAAAGGGCCTAATGCAATTTGGCTCATGATTAATGATTAATTAAACTAAGGGGTTTAACTTAAGTAATTTCAAAACACCCCTTCACACATATGAATTGGGTTTTTGTTTTCTTAGTTGAACTTAGGCTATTCAACACCTAAGCATCTACCCAAAGTAGATTAATTAAGTTCTAGAAGGTTTTAGAATTTTTAGAAATTAATTAAGAGAGCAATTAAAGAATTAGCCCTTAATTAAGAGAGGATTAAGGAAAGAAAAGGGGGTTTAAGGAATAGCTTAAGAAAAATACCCAAAATTGTTCCCTAAGCCTCCTATTCACTGGATCTAACCTTAATAAACTCCAATGAGGGATTAAAACACTAATCCCACCCTTCATTATCCTTAATTATATAAGGAGGGTAATTAGGAAATGCATTTGCAATTCTCCCAATTAAGCCTTAAATAAATCTCAAGAAAAGTAAGGGAGGTAGAGGTCATCCCCTAAAACATACCCAAGAAGTTTGGGATTAATCAGAGATTTAATTAAGAGGTAATTAGGAAAATAGGATTTCTAATAAAACCCAAAATCAAAGAAAAGGATAATTCAAAATCCATTGAAATTATTTTTAAAATATTTTAGGTTGAATTATCTTTCCATAAAATTTTACCTCATATTTTTTTGAGTTTTATTGAAGGAGATATAAATTTTTGAAGATCAGGAGATTAATTAAAATTAATTAAATCCCTAACTAATCCTATCAGCTCACAGCGCGACATGCGGCGGCAGCAGTCAGCGAGCTTTACACGCATCATGCCATGAGCTATCCACTTAAGTGTCACATCAGGGTGGTGGCATAGCGGTGGGATGCAATTTGATCCCCGTCGTTTGATCAAGGATCAAATGACCATAGATCACCCCATAGTTTCTAAAGGGATAAATTATTTCTAGAATGTGAGATTATTCTTGGCTGTCCATCCAAAATGCACAGATGGACTACCAGGATCTCCCCAGTTCTTCCCTTAGGCTCAACAGAGACCGTCCATGATCTAAGGGAAGATCTGAGCTTGATTGAGCTCGGATTGGAACTAAATTGTTCCCACACCATCTAAAGCTAATGAGAAGCCTATCCAATGGTGGATTTCTCATGACATGAAAATTGCTTTCACAAAAGACCAACACCTCCTAAGCTAAGTGGTTGGAAAATTCCATACCTTGTTAGAGGTGATCACCGGTGCTCGAGCTCGATGAGGTAGCTTTGTCTAGTGGAGACGAAGCCCTGTTAAACGTTTCAAGCCTTGGGGTTTAGTAGATCTCCCTATGGACCAACAACACTTCACCTTGCTTGTGACTTTGATTCAATTCCACCTCTCCTTGCTTTGGGAACTTGAATGAGAGCTTGAGTGCACTCGATTTGATCCTCTGAGGGAGTGTGCAAGAGGAATTGGAATGGATTTGGGTATAGAGGAAGTTGAAGATTGAAGTGAGCTCCCCTATTTTTCAATGAAGAAAACTAATAAATGCCCTTTTCAAATCCCTCTTAGAAAGCTTAGGATGTCTCTCTGAAGTTTCCTAACACTCACTAGGGCTCAATCGAATGTGGGAATGATGAATTCCAAAGGAATTAGGGGGAGTATATCTCCTCCTATGGCAATCGGACGATCGAGCCTTAGCTTGCCATTTTGATCCAATTGACCACATGTGGTTTAGGCTATTTGAAGTTGGCACATGGTCGATTTGAGCCAAGGAGTGGATTAACAACCTCTCATGTGCTTCAAATTGAGTGGAAGGAGGATTTTGAATCAGCCAATTTGACCCATGGGGTCGGTTTTGGCCTAGGGTCCATTTGGGTTGACCCAAACCCATTGAGTTGGGTGCACCACTCTTCATTAGGTTCACTTGAGCTATTAGGAAGGCATCAAGTAGATATGAAAAGTGCATGACCAAATTACCCATGGATTAGACCAAACTTTATTCTATGGCCTAGGGGTAAAATGGTCATTTGGCTGAATTTTCAATTTGGATATGTTGGGTATGTGGAGAAAATAGGTTTGGCCAAGTTTCATGAGATTTGGAGTTCATTTGATAAGGTTTGGCTCATGTTGACCCATTTAGGTCAAAATGGGTCAACTTGGGTCAAGTTGACCATTTGGTTAAATTGGGTCAAACCAAGGGGTGGGTCAAGTTCATATGACCATTTGAAATATTTTGATGGCTTTGGTTTGATTCAATTTGGTTTAGTTTTGAATTTGACTCATATGACTTCATTTAGATCAAATGGGTCAAGTTGACCTATTTGACCCATTTGACCTATTTGAGCTAGGTCAAGGGTAGGTTTAGGTTTGGTTAGCCATATGGAGTGGATTGGTATCTTTGTTTCCAATCAATTTTGGTTAAGTTTGGATTTGGCTCAACATGACCCCTTTAGGTCAAGTTGGGTTCAAGGTCAATTGGGCTAGGTTAGGTCTAGTTGGCCAATTGAGCCTTTGGTCAAGTAATTCAAGTGATTTGGAATGAACTTGACCCATTAGTTTGAGTCAATTTGGCTTAGATCAAGTCTTGACATATTTTGACTTTTTAGGTCACTTTGGGTCAAGTGAGCCTAAGTGGGTCAAATGGCTTGGTCAAAGCTTGATTTGAGTTTGATTGAACTTGTATATGGACTTATGATTGAAATATAAATCCATTTGCAAGTGGTTTGAAGTCAAATGGGTTTTGATTCATTTGACAATTTCATATTCAAAGGAAGAATATGAAAGGATTTGGGGTTTGATTTTGGATTGATTTTTGATTTGGTGATTGAAGTTTGTATTTATATTTGGGTTCATGATTGTAGGGTTAATTGAATCATGAAGAAAAATTAAGAGTTTGGCTTGATATGAAGTTGATTTGGCTAAGTTCAAGATTTGGACTTGAAAGGCTTAGGTTGGATTTTGAGTAGATTTGAGTTTGATTTTTTTGATTTGGTTTTGAATTTATATTTCAATTTATATGTGAATATAAATGAGAATATAAATGGATCATGAGAAAATTTCAAGGATTTGAAATGATTTGATCATGATTTAGCTAAGTCCATCAAAGAATTTAAAGGACTTAGGAAAATTTTGGAGTTTGAGTTTGAATTTTTTAATTTAGTTTGATTGATTTGAATTTATATTTATTTATATATGTGAATATAAATGAGAATATAATTGAGTTGTGAGAAAATCCCATGAATTTGATTTGATCATGATTTAGGTTAAGTCCTTAAGAGGGGAAATTAAGGACTTAAGAAAAATTTATGAATTAATTTTGAATTTTGAATTTCTTTTGATTGGTTTGAAATTATATTTCATTTATATATGTGAATATAAATGAGAATATAAATGAATTATGAGAAAATCTCAAGGATTTGATATGGTTTTATCATGATTTTGGCTAAGTCCTTAAGGGAAGATTAAGGACTTAAGAAAGATTTGGACTTAGGAATTTCATTCATGGGTTTCAATCATGGATTTTGATCATGGATTTTAGTCACATGGAGTTGATTTGAGTTTGAAAAAAATCAAATAAGATTGATTTGGAGTTTGACTTGAAGGAAGGAAGGTGAGGAGTGGTTCAAGCTAAGGGTAGGCAAATTTTCCTAACGCCCCTAAGACATGACCTATTCCTATGGCTAACCCTTCTAAGTCTCTAGAGCTGGGTTAAGTGTCCACCTAGTCACTAGATGTGTCTTAAGACTAAGGATCTTTTAGTGTCTAAGAGGAATCCTATGTCTAAGATGGAGGTGTTGAGAGCTCATTCTAAAAATGAGGTCAACAGGCTCATAATTATTTGGTTAATTATGTTAAAGTGGTGTAGGTAAGGGGTAATTAAGGGATTTAATTTACACCTTAACCTAAATAAAACATAAAATCAATCTAATGGTTATAAAATTAAACTAAATTAATTCATACATGGGGGAAATGGGTTAAGACCAACAAACTCTTTTCACATTTCCTAAATCAAATCAAAATCAAATTCAAAAGTCAAAATAAAAATAAAAGTCCCTTTAAGAAATTTTGATTCACTTTGAATAATCTTATCTTATAGGATTGCCCTTAGGAATTAATTAGGGTGAATGAGGTTATATGCTTACTTCACTTTATTTCTTTCCAAGCATGCTAAATGATTATTTTTCATATGAAATCATGCATTCATATCTTTTGAAAAATCAAATTAAATAAAATATTTCCTTTATGTCAAAATGCATGTTTTGGCTAAAGTAAGAATATGAGTGGCTATTATCACTATTAAATCAAAAATAATTTTCAAAACCTACAAATCAAACATTATAAATGAAGGTATGCTACTTATAAATACTTACAAGCTGCATGTGATTATAGCATAAAATGTGTTATGTGATTTTCTTCTCTTTTCTTAACATGGATTTGGGTAGGATTTGCAAAGTGTATAGTTCATTTGAAAAGAACATAACACTTGCTTAAATCCATTCTTATACACTCCCATGTTATGACTTAAGAAGGATCTTCACATTTACATATGTAAGTTGCATAACCAAATCAAACAAAAATGAAAATCTTTTTCATGACTTTTCCTCCATTTGTCTTTTTTTTACATGCACATGTATTTAAGAAAAGTGGTATTTAGTTTGGACATCCCGGGGTTGCGAGATACTAAGTAGCCCCAAGTAGGTCTTGTACCTTACACCCTTGGTGTAGAAAATAATGGCACCGTAGTCACTTATATCTTTCATACATGTAAATGTGCATTTGATTAATGGATAAAAGAGTCCCTCTTTTCTACTTAAACAAAATCATGCATTCTTGAAATATCCAAAATTTTCTTAAATAACATTCCTTAGCATTCATCATCAAAGTATGCTAAATTGTTTGCATTGTATGTATAACGATGCTTAGGATCATTCATATGCATGGTATACATGTTGGAAATAAAATAAAGAGTTGTGTGTTATGTGATAGTAATTCACCTTAATTAATCTTAAGTTGTCTTTCTTGTTGAATAGGTTTATTTAGAGCAAATTAAACTTAAGATTAATTAAAACACATAATAAAACATTCACTAAAGAAAACCCACTAATGAATTTACCTTAGAAATTACTTAAGACATGGATGAAAGAGAAGTTTCTCTTCTCTTTTCTTCTCTTTACAACACTTAGTAATTAAATGTAGGTTCATTCAAATCAAATTAATTCATCAAATAGAGTTGACCAAATCAACTAAACTACTTAAAATAAAACCACCCTCTAAGTTGAATCCTTTCGCACTTAGAAAACTTCAACCTTAAAGCCTAGCTAAGACATGCCACACAAGCCTTAAATGGCACACACATTAGACTAAGTCACCATTTCTGGCTCTATGTTAGGGCGATGCATGGTTTGATGTCTGATTTTGTTTTATGATGTAATATTTTAGACTGCATGTTAGGGTGCATGTATAGGTGAATGGTAGGGTGATCTTAGTCTAACCATGTCTTAATTGCTTAATTTTAATAAAAATATAAAAATTCTTTTATTGTGAAGGTTGCTTATACCCCTAAGCATAATCCAAAATAGGCCAGGTGGACTTGGTTACCCATGTGTGGAGTGCTAAGTCCAATTTATTCATATAACTGCTTAGGATGCATGGTGTGTTTAGCTAATCTCTATTTTGTAGGTTTTAGTTAGATTTACTTTTCCTATTTTCATGTAATCTTGCAATTAGAATTTGGAATGAATATTATGGGGAAGTAAAGGTGAACATTGGCCACAAGACCATGTCTTATGTACCATGTGAAGCCTTGGAGCCAACTACATCCTAACCAACCAAAAGAAGGAAAGACAAATCAAAAAAATGAAGAAAAGAAGAAAGAAGAATGAAGAATAAAGAATGAAGACCCCATAACATGAATTCATTTTAATTATAATTATTCATTTGTAACTCAGTTATGTGAGCTTCTAACCACATTTCTTTTCGGGTTTGTGCGGTGGAGCCCGATGATAAAGGCCTTTTATTCTTTTGCGTTAGCTTTATAAAATTATTTGATGTTTGTTTAGCTTGTGCATTAAGATGACATGTTTTCCCTAGTTTCTTCATTGTTTGATGAATGGCCTGGATGCGATTAGGTTCTTAGAGAAAAATAAACTTTCTATCCAATTAATCAACTCAAAATTAAAATTAAATAGCTCATAACTTCACCTAAAGCCTAGGGCATAAAAAAGATTAAAGATTTAACAACCCCTTAGCTGGATGTTGTATGTTTCATATCATGCATAAAATCATCTTGCTTCACTCTTGCTTATGGAGGGCTTCCACCTTTGCCAGAGAACATGGCTAGACCTTTGAGAGCCATGGTAAAACACACCTCCTTCTTGCTAATTTTGTCCCATAACCAATTTCTCATGCATTAGGCAATCCCATAGCCCGTGTCAAACAAATTGTCCAAAAATGAAAATAAAACTTAACAAAATTTGCATTAGATTTAAGTCATTACTCATGCCCTACATGAGATAATCTCTTAGGGAGTGTGTTTAAGGACTTAACCTCCTTTCTAAATAAACAATAGCTTAGATATATTACGAAAGCATAAGACTTGCCTACATGTATTTAAAATCATAGGAGTTTATTGGTGGCCACCCCTGGGCAATTGTAAGTCCAACAATCGGGTTATTTATCCTCTCTTGTGGAGGTAAATCATATGCCCATTTTTGCCTTAGATTTAAGACATATTTTGGCCCTAGCTAAAGCTCCCTAGATTTAGGATCTGAGGTTATTATTTCCCTTTGCGGGCTACAAGAATAAATCTTCACCTCTTAGGCATTTCCATGATCTTATATTGTGGAATTGTAAGCTCTTATAAAATTCAACTCAAATAAATAATTCCCTCAATTTCAAAATATAAAGCCCAACCATAGATAATTTGGGATGCTCACTAGGCTTCTAGTATCAGCATCCCCTTCTTTTGTCCTTTGGGTTTTAATAACTCTCTTTGATCAATCCTCACTTGATCTTCCAAAATAACCAATTAATTAATAGTCTATCTTTGAAATCTTTGGAGACAATGATAATTTAAATCGAGTATTCTAAGGAATCTTATTACTTAAGATATAATTAACTATGGGGCTTTTTTCTCCATAGGAACTTAATTAACTTGGTTTAAAATAAACCCTACTTTACTTTTCATGTAAAGGGGAAGAATCTGGTACATCCAGAAGACCCATATAGTCGCTCTTATTAGGTGATTAGGTCCATTATAGGATGATGACTTCTTTCTTTCGAGATAATACACCTTTCCTGAATATTGTATCCGATCACCTTAATAAGAACATCTACAAATCTGCATGGTGTCCAACAAAGCATAAAATTTTATTCTTATTTATTCATTTAGATGAAGATATAAAATTTTTTTCCATAGGGACTTAGGAAAACTTTCCTACCTTATAGCCTAAACCCAATCCATCCTTTCCTTCTTAAACCAAACCTCAAATTCATACCAAACCAAATTTCCAAGACTTAAAATCAATCCCATGATCAAACTAAAGCTCAAGATTTCTCCATAAAACCCCATGATTAAATTCAAAACCCTTCCTATTTGATTTCATCTTATGGACTTAGCCTTAACAAAATTCAAATCAATATCAATTCAATTGATTTTTTCAAGAGATCAATTCAGTCCTTCAATCATTTACCAAATCTAAATCCAAGTTCCAAATCAAATTATTGAAACCCCAAAACAAAAACAAACCAAGCCAAAATCCCTTCTTAAGCTCTATGGACCTACCTCTATAGGCTTTATCGAATATTAAACCAAATAAACCCAAAATCAATTGATTTATTTATAAATCAATTATTCCTTCATTTATATTCACAACTATAAATGAAAACTACCCTCCAATGACCAAAAATAAATCAAACTAAATCAATTCCCTACTTAAGCCCTTTTGACCTACATCCTTAAACTTGGTCAAATTTGCTTCCAAATCACTCCAAACTCAAGTGATTTTTTCATGGATCATTTATATCTTCATTTGTATCCCCAATATAAATGAAATATAAATTCAAATGACCAAAACTAAACCCAAATCAAATCAAACTTCTAATTTTAGCCTTTTAAGCCATTTCCTTGAACTTGGCCAAATGATACCCAAATCAATTCAAAACTCGTGGATTTCTTCATGAATCAATCATCCCTTCAATCACTCACCCAAATATAAACATTGACTATAATTATCAAATCAAACTCAAGTCAACCCAAGTCAAGCCCAAGCTAGCCTTTTTTACTTGAAAACTTCAAATGAGCCAAAATCCATTAGACTCCAAATTGACTGTAGTTGGATTTATATTTCAATCCTTGGCTCATATATGAGTTCAACTAAACTTAAATCAAGCTAAAAATAAACCAATTGACACATTTAGGTCCACTTGACCCAAGATCTAAATGACCTTATTGGGCAAAATTCTAATGCCACTCAAATTAGATTGAACTAAGGCCATCCAAATCTCATATCATGATCAACAATCATCCTAGGGTGATCAACTATCTTGAATTAGGTCAAACTAAGTCAACTTGGTCCTTTGCCAAATCAACCTTTAGCCCAAATAAAACCCAAACTAGCCAAAACCCACCATATACCAAATTGATTGAAACCATTGATTCAAACCCATTCATAATCAATGATTGAACATGACCAAACCCTTTATTGAGCCAAATGAGGTCTACTTGACCATTTTACCTAAGTTGACCCAAATTGACCTAAAAAGCTAAAATGGGTCAAATCATGATTTAACCCAAATTGCTTGCAACCAATGGCTCAAGTTCATTCCAAATCATTTATTGAATTTGACCAAAGCCATGATTGAGCTCAATTTGACCAATTGGTCAACTTGATCCAACCTAGCCCAAATTGACCTAAGGGGTCAAATTAGCTAAAATCCAAATTAAACCTAAATCAAGTCAAAGCAAAGCCTACAATCATTTTCAATTAATCAATTGAACATAAAACAACACCTAACCCAACCCAATTTGGTCAAATTTATCAAATTGGTCAACTTAGCCCATTTGACCTATTTTAATCCAAATGAGCCAAAATCAAACCTAAGCTAAATTAATCAAAACTACTTGAACCAAAACTCTTTAAATCATCATTTAAACCTAACCCATGCTTTAGTTTGACCCAATTTGACCAATTAGTCAACCAAACCCAACATGAACCCATACAAACCCATTTGACCAAATGAAGCCAAAACACCCAAAACAAACCCATGGGCCCCTAAGGGCTGACCAAACTCAACCTAAATTGACCTTAGGTTAGCCTAAAATAATTCCAAAAGCAAAGTGGACCCCACCCAAGGGAATCAGCCATTGGACACACCTCATTTGCATTGGATTCTCTTCATAAGAAGCAAATTCCACTCTCCCATCACCATGACAACCATCCAATTGCTATATGGAGCACACCTAAGCCTCCTAGCCCACCCTAGAATAATTAGGACTCACCATGGAGCAAAGGGAGGTGAACCAAGTCACCTCCCTTCATACCCGAACACCCAAATGACTAAGCAAACTTCATATCTTCCTGCTGACATAGCTTCCTCCACTCATAATGGAAATATGGCGATGGTGGCAAATCGATTGAAAATTAGGGACAGATCTTGTCTGTCCATCAAGCACAATTAAGGGGTATACTCCCTTAATTCTCGCAGGGATTGACACAATTCGCACTCTCTGAGCCCCTGCGGTGTTTTATTTTCATCTTCATATCTAAAAATGAATTTAAAATGAAGACAAAAATAAAATGCTTTAGGTTAGGACACCAAGTAGATCCACATATGTTCTCATTAAGGTGATTGGGTACGACATTGAGAAATGATGTACTATCTCGAGAGACAGAAGTCACCATCTTATGATGGACCTAATCACCTGATGAGGACTCCTAAGGATAATGGGTCTTCAGATGTACTAGAGATTCTTCCTTACTTTACATGAAAAGGTAAAACAGAGTTTATTTTAAATCAGGTTCATTAAGTTCCCTATAAAGGCAAGCCCCCATAGTTAATTACATCTTAAGAAATGAAATTCTTTAAGAATACTCTTGATTAAGGTAAATGATCATTATCTCCAAAGATTTCAAATATAAAACTATCAATCGATTGGTTATTTTTGGAAGATCAAATGTGATTGATCAAAAAGGAGGGAGTTACTATCGAAATCAAAGGGAGATAAGTATGGGATGCTCACGATGCTAGAAAACCTAGCGAGCATCTTAAACTATGCTATGGTTGGGTTTTATATTTTTGAATTTGAAGAGAATTATTTGTTTGAGTTGAATTTTTATTTGAAATCTAGGGCTTACAATTCTATAATACAAGATTATGGAAATGTCTAAGAGGTGAGGATTTATGCTGCCAAAAAACCTCGAAACCTAAATCTAGAGCTTTGGCGAGGGTTGAAGCATGACCTAAATCTAAGGTGAAAATGAGTATATGGTTTACCTCCACAAGAGAAGATAAACCACCCGACTGTTGGACTTACAATCGCATGGGGGTTGCCGCCAACTAACTCCTCCTATGATTTTAAATACATGTTGGCAAGTCGTATGCTTTTTCAAGATAGCGAGGTTGTTGTTTATTTAGAAAGAAGGCTAAGTCCTTAAACTCACTCCCTAAGAGACTAGATCATGTAGGACATGAATAAATGACTTAATATAATGAAAATTTTATTATATTTTATTTTCATTTTTGGACAATTTATTTGACACAGGCTATGAGATTCATATGCCAAATGCATGAGAAATTGGTTAAGGGACAAAATCAGCAAGAAAGAGGTGTGTTTCCACCATGGCTCTCAAAGGTCAAGCCAAGTTCCCTAACAAAGGTGGAAGCTCTCCATAAGCAAGAGTGAAGCAAGATGCTTTTATGCATGATGTGAAACATACAACATCCAGCTAAGGAGTTGTTAAATCTTTTATATTAATTTATAACCTAGGATTTAGGTGAGATTATGAGTTATTTAATTTTAATTTTGAGTTGATTAATTGGATAGAAAATTTATTTTTCCCTAAGAGCCTAATCGCATCCAAGCCATTCATGAAAGTAAGGAAAAAAGTAGAAAAATCATGCCATCTTAATGCACAAGCTAAATAAAAATCAAACAATTTATAAAGCTTGCGCAAAAGAATAAAAGGCCTTTATGGTCGGGCTCCATCGCAAAAACCTTAAAAGAAATTAGATAGCCGAGCTCTACCCTTCTACAACCCGGTGTTGATCTTATTTTTAGGATGAGCTCTCAACCCCCTAATCTTAGACATATGACTTCTCTTAGACACTAAGAGATCCTTAGTCTTAATTCACATCTAGTGATTAGGTAGACACTCGACCTAGCCCTAGAGACTCAGAAGGGTTAGCCATAGGAATAGGTCATGCCTTAGGGGTGTTAGGAAAAACATGCCTACCCTATAGCTTAAACCCAATCCTCACTTTCTTCTTACAAATCAAACTTCAAATCCAAACCAGCTCCAAATTCAAATCAAATTCCAACTTAAAAAACTTTTCTCAAATCATTCAAATTAATTCCAAAAAAATTCAAATCAATTCAAACTCAAAAGATTTTCTCATAACCCATTTATATTCTCATTTATATTCACAAATATAAATGAAATATAAATTCAGGTAACCAAAACCAAATCCAAAACTCAAGTCCAAATCTAAAATCTTTCTTAAGTCACTTTGATTTCATCTTATGGACTTAGTTCAATTCAAGTTCAAATCACTTCAAACTCAAGAGATTTTCTTATAACCCATTTATATTCTCATTTATATTCATAGATATAAATGAAATATAAATTCAAATAACAAACTAAATCCAAAAAACTCCAAATCTAACTAAATCCAATCATACCCTTTCAAGTCAAATTCTTGAACTTAGCCAAATCAAACTCAAATCAATCCAAACCCTTGGATTTTCTTTGTGATTCAATCAATCCTTCAATCATGAATCCAAATATAAACACAAACTCTAATCATCAAACCAAAACTACATTCAAAACTCAATGCCAAATCAAACCCATGTTCATCTTTTGAACTTGAAATTGTCAAATAAATCAAAACATATTTGATTCTAATTCACATGCAAATGGATGTATATTTCAATCATAAGTTCATATGTGAGTTCAACCAAACTTGAATCAAGTCTTGATCAAGTCAATTGACCCGCTTATGCTCACTTGACCCAAAGTGACCTAAAAGTACCTTTTTAAGCCAAATTTTAATCCTACCCAAATTGGATTGAACTAAGCCCATCTAAGCCTCACATTGTAAGCAACAATCATCATAAGATGATCAATCACTCAAATTTGGTCAAACCAAGTTAAATTAGCCTTTGACCAAGTCAACACTTAACCCAAATGAAACCCAAACTAGTCAAAATCCACCAAAGGCCAAATTGATTGAAACCATTGATCAAAACTAATTCATGATCAATGATTGGACTTGACCAAGTCATCATTTGAGCCAAACCTAGTCGAATTAGCCACTTGACCCAAGTTGACCTAAAAAGTCAAAAATGTGTCAAATCTTAATCTAAGACAAATTAATTGCAACTAATGGGTCAAATTCATTCTAAATCACTTGTTAAACTTGACCAAACCCTCAATTGGCTAACTAGACCCAACCTGGCCCAATTGACCATGAACCCAACTTGACCTAAAAGGTCAAATTGACTTCAAAATAAACCAAACCAAAATTAATTAAAACCAAAGCTTACAAAACATTTCAAATGTTCAACAAAGCCTAAACCAACCCATGACCTAACCCAATTTGGTCAAATGGGTCAAATTGGTCAACTTGACCCATTTGACCTAAATGAAATCAAATGAACCAAAACCAAATATAAGCCAAATTGAACTAAACCAATGATACAAAAATACTTCAAATGGTCATATGATCTTGACCTAACCCAAGATTTGACCCAATTTGACCAATTGGTAAACTTGACCCAAGTTGACTCATTTTGGTCTGAATGGGTCAACATGAGCCAAATGATATCAAATCAACTCCAAATTTATTGAAGATTGACACAACCCATTTTCAATCATTCAAAATATACCCAAATCAAAATCAAAGCTAAATGACCATTTTACCCTTAGGTCAAAGGGTAACCTATGATCAAATTCACTTGGAATTTGATCATATTCCAACTCAAGACCACTTGGCATCCTCTTAGTGGTCCATTTGGACACAAAGGGATGTGGTGCACATGACCCAATGGGTTTGGGTTAGCCAAACCCAACCTAAAGCCAAAACAGACCTCTCCACTTAGAATTCTCCAACGGAATCCCTCACATCCTCATTTAACACATGTGCAACTCCACACCACCTCTCCTCTGCCTAAACCTAACCATATGGGATCCTAACAACCTAAACAGCCCATTCCATGAGATCAATTTGATCAAAATGGCATGTAGACTCACGGTCGTTCGATCCAAGTTGGGGCGGATATACTCTCCCTCATTTCAATTCATTTGACATCACTTGCATTCGATTGAGCCCTAGGAACCCAAAACAGAGCTTCCCCAAACTTCTTCATGGTTTCCCAAGCTCATTCAAACTTCTCCTTCTCGATTTCCTTAAGCCAAAAGTAGGCAAGGTAGGAAGAAATTCCAACTCACACATCACTCCACCAAAGGCCAATTGCTCTTGCAAGCACCATCACGGGACTTAATCAAGCTCAGCCAAATCATTTCCCAAGCATCCAAGACACGGGAAGGAGGAGTTTGACCAAAGCTGCAAGCCATTGAAGGGGAGCTTGGCCAATTAGAGAATCCACTTCATCTTAAACCTTCAACAGGGCTTCGTCTCCACTAGAGGAAGCTACCTCAACAGTTGGAAGCACCAGTGATAGCCTTCGGCGAGGTATAAACCAAAACAACTTGGAAAATCATTGGTTATGAAGGGAAGTGAAATCCCAATTGAATTCCACCATTGGATGTATTTCTTATTGCTCCTAGATAGTGTGGGATGAATCCTAGCCCAATAGCTCAGGAGCTCGGATCAAAATGGAGGGAGACGGTCTCATCTCTCAGCAGGCGAGGATGAATCATGGACCGTCCATCCCATGTATTTTGAATGAACAGTTCTAATTAAATGCTTTAGATTCGATGATTTAATCCTTCAAAACCTCAGGTTTAATCCTGACCATCTGATCTTTGATTGGATGGTCCAAGGAGAAAATGCGTAGCACTGCTGGCTAATGCGGAATAGGATGTGACAACTTAAATAACTAATCTGTCACCATTGAAAATGCACATGCGGCAGTAGTTGGGATAGATAATTAGTAGGACTATTTAATTATCCCTTAATCACTAAACTTCAAAATACATAATTAAATGTAGAAAAATCAGAAAAATATAAATGAGGGTTTATTTTAAAGATAATTCAGAGGGGAATCCAATTAAATTATTTTTAATTAAATTTTAACAATGAATTTTCCTTAATTAGGGTTTAATTAAAAATCTAATAACCCTAATTACTCCCTAATCATTCCATTAATTAGTTCCAAACTTCTCAAACTTATCTAGGGGGATGACTTTTGCCTCCCCTAATTATCTTGGAATTTATTAATAAGTTAATTAGGGAAATTAATTAATAAATCCCTAATCACCCTTTTAATGTAATTAAGGGTAATTAAGCATATGAATAGTGGTTTAATCACTTAATTAAGTTAATTAAATATTATTTAAGTAAAGAGGAGGTTTATGGAATGGGTTTGGGGTATTTTTCCTAAGTAATTCCCTAAACCACCTTCCTTCCTTAATCCAAACCTAATTAAGGATTAATCAACTAATAATCTACTTAATTAGCTTAATAAAACTTTCAAAATCAATCTAAACTTAATCAACTCTTTGCTGGATAAATCTTTAGTTGTTCAAGAGCCTAAGGTAAATTTAAGGAAATCATTTTCAACTCACATGTGTGGGAAGGTTATGAAGTACTTAATTAAACCCTTTAGCTTAATTAATCAAAGATTATGAGAAAATTGCATTAGGGCTCCTTTCTTTCTTAGAAGCATTGATGATTTAAATTCCATCTAGTTGCATATCATATGTTGGCTCACAATTGTTTGAATAATTATGTTAAGGAGGTGTAGGTAAGGAGTAATTAATGGATTTAATTTACACCTTAACCTAAACAAAACTTAAAATCAACTTAATGGTTCTAAAAATTAAGAATTTAGGTAGAGCTTTAAATTAATATGGCAAAATAATTCAACCAAATGAAACATCAATTCCAAGTATGTTTACTTACATTCATCATTTAGGTGTGCTAAAGTATAAATTGCATGTATAGTTATATTTAGGACTTAATCATATGCATGCTATATATGATGGAAAGAAATGAACAAATATGTGTTATGTGATAGTAATTAATTCCAATTAACCTCAAGATGCCTTTCTTATTGAATGAGATTATTAAAAGTGAACCTAAACTTAGGATTAATTTAAAATATATAATAAGCCTATCAATAAAGAGAATTGATTAATTAATTTGCTTTATATGTGACTTAAGGTAGGGATAAAAGAGAGTGATCCTATATTTTCTTCTCTTTAAAATAGTTAGTTGTTTAGTGTAGGTCAAATGAAACAAAAGAAAATACTAAGCAAAAATTTACAAATCAATTAAACCATTTAAACTGAAACCACCCTTCATAATTAAATCTCTTCATACTTAGAAAATTACAACAAAGCCTAGCTAAGGCATCCCACATAAGCCTTAATACACACACCTTAGATTAAGTCACCATTTCTAGCTTTATGTTAGGATGACGCATGATTTGATGTATGCTTTGATGCATTATGTATGGATGTTAGTGTATGCTTCAGATGTTAGGCCATGATTAGCCTAATTATATCTTTTGCAGGAAATTGTGCTTATGGGGTGCTTAAAATAAATATGAATGCTCTCTTTTGTAGGTTGCTTAACCTCTAAGCATAATCTAAGTTAAGATAAGTGGACTTGGTTACCCATATACAAGGTGTTAAGTCCAAATTATACATATAACTGCTTGGATTGTATGGTGTGTTTAGCTAACACTTGTTTTGCATGTATAGTTATATTTACTTTTCCTTTTTTAATGTAATTATGCATTAGGAATTAGGATTAGTGTTATGGGGAATCAGGATGAGCGAATGCTAGTAGGCTTTTCGGGTTGTACGGCGGTATCCAACTGCACCATCATATTATTCTTTTATGTTGGGTTTATTAATTGTTTGATGCTTTATTTGTAATTGTGTAATAGAAATGACATGTATTTTTCTAGTTTCTTGATGTATGGTGATTTAATGTGTGGCCTAGATTCGATTAGGCTCTTAGAAAAAATAAATTTTCTACCCTAACTACAACTCATAACTAAATTTTCTAAATAACTCATAACCTCACATAAAGCCTAGACATTAAATTAAGATAATTAAAAGATTTATAAACCCCTTAGCTGGATATTGTATGCTTAATATCATGCATATCATCTTGAATCACTCTTGTAAAATGAGGGTCTCCGTTCTTGCACATATGGGAACCGCTTGACTAGTGAGAGCAACTCTTATTGACAGAGCTTCACCCTCTTCTCTCTTGATTTAGCCCATAACTCATTTCAACATGCATTTGGGCATATAAAAATCCTATAGCCTTTATCAAAATAAAGAGTCCAAAATCAAATAAAATTTGATAAAATTTGCATTAGACTAAGTCATTATTCTTACCACTCATGCTTTAGTCTCTTAGGGAGTGGGTTTAAGGATTATAGTTTTTCTAAATAATAACAATCTAACCATCTTGCAAAACATATGACTTGACAACATAATTCTAAAATAAAGGAGGAGTTAGCTAACTGCTACTCCAGGCGGTTATAAATTCAGTAGTCGAGTGATTTACCCTCTCTTATGGAGGTAAATAATATACCTATTTTTTGCCTTAGATTTAGGACATGCTTTGGCCCTCGCTAAAGATCCCTAGATTTAGGATTTGAGGTTGATGTTTCTTCCTTGGGCTACAAGCATAAATCCTCACCTCTTAGGTATTTCCACAACCTTATATTGTGGGATTAGAAGCTCTAACTTTCTAAAAAAATTTACTCAAATATATAATTCTCCTCAATTTTAAATATATAAAGCCAACCATATGATAGTTTAGGATGCTCACTAGGCTTTCTAGTATTATTAACATCTCCTACTCATCTCCTTTTAGCTTTGATAATAAGTCTCTCCTTTTGATCTATCCCACTTGATCTTCCAAACATAGCCAAATTATTGATAGTCCTATCTTTGAAATCTTTGGAGACAACAATTGCCCACTTTAATCGAGAGTATTCCTAAGGAACTCACCTTCTTTATGATGTAATTAATTATGGGGGCTTGCCCTCATAGAGAACTTTAGAACCCAATTTAAATAAACCCTACTTTATTCATCCACGTAAAGTAGGAGAAAATCTCTATTATATTCGAAGACCCATCATGCCTTAGGAGTCCTTATTAGATGATTAGGTCCATTATAGTGTGGTGATTTCTATCTTTCGAGATAGTGCATTATTCCTTCATGTCATACCCGATTTCCTCAATAAGTACACCCTCAGATCTGCGTGGTGTCCCCCCCATATATATATATATATATATATATAAACACCATCAATTTTTCTGGCAACTTTGCTAGGGATGGTTCCTCTCTCCATCTCTAGTAGACAATTGTTATCTCCAAGCATCGATAATAGACTTGTATTTCATATGAGTCTAAGACTATCTTTCCTTCCATTGACACTTAACTTATTTCATTCTTAAGCAAAGCTAGCCAACATCCTCTAGGTTTTAGGACCTCACTCCTTGTAGGTCTTGAAACCCCTATTGGGTTCCCCAATAGGTGAAAGAAAATTAGCTAATGAAAAGAGATGACAAAAATTTAGAATCTCCTTACCACTAGCTTGGTGAGGCAAGATTCATTCCAATATTTAAGAAAGTAAACTCTTCTACAAAATGTCACTTTCCAAAAGCACCTTTTCAAAATTCACCTAACAAAGGATCTTGCACAAAATTCATAAGAAACTTTCAAAATGCACAAAACTAATATAACCAAACCTCATTTAACAATCTCCATGATTGTTACGTGGATATTCTTTTCAAAAAAAAAAAATCTTTCAAAAGGATCTTTTTGAAAATAGTTATCCCCATTCAACATACCCAAATTTGTTGAATGAAGATTCTATTTTCAAATAGAATCATAGCATAAAATTGAAACTCCTCTTAACATATTCCACATATGCTAGAGTTAGAGTTTCTCTCTTTTTCAAAAGCACACTTTTGAAGATAACCACCTTCATTCAACATGCTCAAAATTTGTTGAATGAAGATCCTATCCTCAATAAAATCATAGCATAAAATTGAAACTCCACTAAACATATTTCACATATGCTAGAGTTGAAGTTTCCCTCTTTTCAAAAGCAAGAAATCATACACATGAAATCAAGATATATTTTGGAATCCATTTGACATACCCAAATTTGTCAAATGAGAGTCCCAATTTCCAAAATTCACAAAAACAAATTGATCTCTATTAAAATACAAAAATTTATTAAATAGATTTTCCCTCTTTCAAAAATCATAATCACATTTTGACTTCCACTTAACATACCAAATTTGTTAAGTGTGAGTCTCAGATTCAAAATCATGATCACATTTGGCTCCCACTTAACATGCCAAATTTGTTAAGTGAGAGTCTCATTTTCAAAACACAAATCATGTCACATTTGATTCCTACTTCATATACCAAATTTGTTAATTAAGAATCTCATTTTCAAATCATAGCACATTTGATTCCTACTTAACATACCAAATTTGTTAAGTAAGAATCCCATTTTCAAATCATATCACATTTGATTCCTACTTAACATACCAAATTTATTAAATAAGAATTCCATTTTCAAATCATATCACATTTGACTCTTACTTAACATATCAAATTTGTTTTAGTAAGAGTCTCGTTTTCATAAATCAAATCACATTTGACTCCCACTTAACATACCAAATTTGTTAAGTGAGAGTCTCATTTTCAAAACACAAATCATAATCACCTTTGGCTCCTACTTAACATACCAAATTTGTTAAGTAAGAGTCTCATTTTCAATTCAAATCACATTTGGCTCCTATCTAACATACCAAATTTGTTAAGTGAGAGTCTCATTTTCAAACACATATCAAACACATTTGGCCTCTACTTAACATACCAAATTTGTTAAGTAAGAAGCCCCATTTTTTAATCAACATAAATCACACACATAACCCATCATTACAAGCAAAGATACTTTCACAAAATCTTCAAACATATAATCAAAACTTCTTCTTAACATATCTAAATTTGCTAAATAAAGATTTTCCAAATCAAAATTTTCAAACAAGATACATAATACAAATATCTTTAAAGTCTCTCCAAATATTTGAGGCCTGCTGTTGACCTCACTTTTGGAGTGAGCTCTCAACTTCCTCATCATAGATCTAGAACTCTTATAGACACTAAGAGTTCCTTAGTCTTAAGACACTTCTAGTGAGTAGGTGAACACTTAACCTAACCTTAGAGACTTAGAAGAGTTAGCCATAGGAATAGGTTGTGCCCTAGAGATTTAAGAAAACTTGCCTACTCTATAGCCCAAACTCAATCCTTGTTTCCTTCTTTCCAACCAAACCTCAAATTCAAAATTCCAAACTCCAAAATCAAATCCAAATTCTAAATGATTAAAACCCATGATTAACTCCAATTTCCAAAAATCTATTCTTAAGCTATATGAGCCACCTTCATGTGCTTAGCCAAATTTCATTCAAATCAACTCAAACTTTGTTGATTTCTTCATAAATAAATCATTCCTTCATTTATATTCATAAATATGTTGACCTCATTTTTGGAGTGAGCTTTCAACTTCCCCATCTTAGACATAGGACTCCTCTAGACACTGAGAGTTCCTTAGTTTTAAGACACTTCTAGTGATTAGGTGAATATTTAACTTAACCCTAGAGACTTAGAAGAGTTAGCCATAGGAATAGGTTGTGCTTTAGCAGTTTTTAGGAAGACTTGCCTACCCTATAGCTTGAACCCAATCCTTGCTTCTTTCTTTCAATTCAAACTCCAAACTCAAATCCAAATTCAAATCCAAATTCCAAAATCCAAATCATGAATCAATTCCAAATTAATTGATTGAAACCCGTGATTGAATTCAAATCCAAAAATATTTCCTAAGCCCTTTGATTTCATCTTATGAACTTAGCAACCAACAAACTAAATCCAAATCACTTAAACTCAAATGATTTTCATAACCTATTTATATATTCATATATTCACAAATATAAATGAAGTATAAATTCAAATAACCAAAACTAAACCCAAAATTAACCAAAATTCAACTTATACCCTTTTCAAGTCAAATCTTGAACTTAGCCAAATCATTCTCAAATCAATCCATCCTTGATTTTATCTTCTTCAAACAATCACTCCTTCAATCACATGCCCAAATATAAACATAAACTACAATCATCAAACCAAACAAACTAACCCAAGTCAAACCCATGTTCATCCTTTTGACTTGAAATTATTAAATGAACCAAAACCCATTTGACTCCAAACCACTTGCAATTGGATTTATATTTTCATCATAAGTCCATATGTGAGTTCAACCAAACTTGAATCAAGCTTTGATCAAGCCAATTGACTCATTTAGGCTCACTTGACCCAAAGTGACCTAAAGGACCTTATGAGCCAAATTTTAATCCAACCCAAATTGGATTGAACTAAGCCCATCTAAGCCTCACATTGTGAGCAACAATCATCGTAGGATGATCAATCACTCAAATTGGGTCAAACTAAGTCAAACCTAACCTTTGACCAAGTCAACACTTAGCCTAAATGAAACCTAAACTAGCCAAAATTCACTATAAGCCAAATTGATTGAAACCATTGATCTAAACCAATCCATAATCAATGATTGAACATGATCAAGCCATCAATTGAGCCAAACCAAGCTTAATTGGCCACTTGACCTAAGTTGACCCAAATTGACCTAAAAAAGTCAAAATGGGTCAAATCTTGATCTAAGCCAAATTGATTGCAACCAATGGGTCAAATTCATTCTAAATCACTTGTTGAACTTGACCAAAGCTTCAATTGACCAACTAGACCCAACCTAGCTCAATTGACCATGAACCCAACTTGACCTAAAAGGTCAAATCAACTTGAAATCAAACCAAGTCAAAATTGATTGAAACCAAAGCTTGCAATACATTTTAAATGATCAACCAAGCCTAAACCAACCCATGACCTAACCAAATTGGGTCAAATGGGTCAAATTGGTCAACTTGACCCATTTGACCCAAATGAACCTAAATGAATCAAAACCAAATATAAACCAAATTGAACCAAATCAATGATACCCATAGGCTCCAAATGATCATTTGAACTTGATCTAACCCATGATTTGACCCAATTTGACCAATTGATCAACTTAACCCAATTTGACTGAAATTGACCTAAATGGATCAAATTGAACCAAATCAAACTAAATGAACTCCAAATCACTTGAAATTTTGCCCAACCCATTTTTGAATCATTTCAAATCTGCCCAAATCAAAATCATAGCCAAATGACCACTTTGCCCTTAGGTCAAAGGGTATCCTATGACCAAATTCACTTGGAATTTGGTCATTTCTCTCTCAATGCCACTTGGCATCCTTCCATTGGTCCACATGGGCACGAAGGGAGGTGGTGAACATGACCCAATGAGCTTGGGTTGGCCATGACCCAAGGCAATTCCAAACTAGCCTCCTCAATGGCAATTGAACACTTGGAACTCAAAATGCACTCACCTAGCACATGAGCAGCCACTCTCCTTCCTTCCACTACCTAAAATGACCCATGTGGGGTGTTTTGTAGCTCAAATCATGCCTCCAATCCTTTCCATTGATCAAAAATGATAAAACAGCCCATCACCATCCGATCCTAGCAGGGGGAGATATACCCCCTCTCATTCCCACTCAAATCACAAGAACTCATTTCCTTAGAGCTAAGGAGATTGAATCGAAGCCTCCCTAAGCTTTTCCAAGCCATTCAAGCTCCCATTTCATTCTCTCTTTCATAAAGTGCCAACTCAATTCTCAACCAAAACTAAATTAACTTGAACACCATCAGGACTCCCGAGCTCAACCAAGTCTTTCCTAAGTCTCCAAGCCAAGGGAAGCATCACTTTGATCAAGGTAGATCACCATTGAAGGGGAGCTTAGTCAATCAAGCAATCTACTTCAAACCAAGGTCAATTTCAATGAGCTTCTCTCTACTGACTAAGCTACCTTCTCATTGGAAGCACGGATAGCCTCACGAGGTAATTGCTCAAAATCATAGCTATAGAAAAATTTGGTTGGTCCTTTTTGAAGAAAATTTTCACCCCTTGAAATCTTGACCGTTGGATGTGCATCCCCCCTCCTTCCTAAGGTGTGGGATCATTTTGATCCCAATACGAGCTCCAGTGAACCCGAATTGAACAGGGAGAGACGAACAATGTTTGTCTCTCATCGCTCGCGAAGGAGAAGGATCACATGCCATCCATTCCACATGATTGGAATGGACGGCTATGATTAGATCACACTAGATCCCCTCTGATTCTAAATATAAACATAAACCACCATTATCAAACCAAACCACCAACCCTCAAGCCAAGTTAATCACTTGAAATTATCATATAAACCAAAACCATTTGGCTCTAAACCAATTGCATGATTTATATTCAATCTAAGTCCATATGTGAGTTCAATTAAACTTGAACTAAGCCTGATCAAACAAATTAACCCATTTTAGGCTCACTTGACCCAAAGTGACCTAAAGGACCTTGAGCCAATCCAACCCAAAAATAGATTGAACTCATTAAACCTCATGATCAACAATCATCATATGATCAACCACCTTGAATTGGGTCAAACCTAGCCTTTGACCAAGTCAACATTTAGCCTAAATGAAATCCAAACTAGCCAAAATTTATCATATACCAAATTGATTAAAACCATTAACCCAAATCCATTCATAATCAATGATTGAACATTACCAAGTCATCAATTGAGCCAAACCAAGCTTAATTGGCCACTTGACCTAAGTTGACCCAAATTGGCTTTTTAAATGGGTCAAATCATGATTTAACCAAATTGATGATAACCAATAAAGTTAAATAACTTGTTGACCAAAGATGATTGAAAGTTAATTAATCGAATATCAATAACTAAATTGACCAAAATTCAAATTAATTCCAAATTAAATCAAACCAATGCCTACAATCATTTTCAATCAACCAATTGAACTTGACACAACATCTAACCCAACCCAATTTGTTCAAATTGGTCAATTGATCAAC
Organism: Cymbidium sinense; assembly: GCA_021442155.1. Taxonomy (NCBI): domain Eukaryota; kingdom Viridiplantae; phylum Streptophyta; class Magnoliopsida; order Asparagales; family Orchidaceae; genus Cymbidium; species Cymbidium sinense. Next base: position 71,706 of record JAKCPB010001630.1, read on the forward strand.
TTGACCAATTTGACCATTTTGAATCCAAATGAGTCAAATTCAAACCTAAGCTAAACCATATCAAATTAGTCAAACCAAAACATTCCAAATCATGATGTAGATAACTAATCTTTCACCCAATTTGGGCCAATTAATCAACCCAAATACATTAAACCTTGAACCCATTTGACCAAATAAGCTCATGTTAAACTAAGTCATGGAACTATTGAACAAGCACACGCTAAACCATTTTCCATAATTAGCTAAATAAGCAATCACCTCAATTGACTACCCAATGGATAAAGCCTCCCCTTAGATTCCTACTATAAGTAAAAATCCACTTTGCACTATATCCTTTTACCAAATGAGGTATTCCTAGAGTTCAAATTAATCTATTAAAAAAATAGCTCACTTATCCATGGTCAAAATGTCATGAGAACCAAATCTATAATATCAAGCCTTAATCAAATTTGATTGGTGTTATTATAATTTATGACTTAATGGCAAATCATGAAATTTGATGAGTGATCCCATCCATCCATCTTCAAATTGAGGATATACTCATAATTTTGAGAATGATTCATATTGTAAGAGAGTAATTCAAAATAGCTTAACTTCTGAGTCTTTTCTTTACGGTAGAACCAAAAAATAAGACACCTCTTTGAATTCCTAAAGAGCATACACCATCTTATTCAAAAGCTAATCAATCTAAGCAAACCAAAAGGAGTTATTAAAGCTAAGCAGTGCATTGGTCAACCATGCTACAAAATTGAGCTCTCGATTCTTCAATTCCTCAACTAGAATCTACCTCTCTTACATGACATTAGCTCACAAGAAAATATTTAAAAATTATAGCTTTAGGCCTCTATGTGTTGGTCTGTGAAAGGAATCTCCATTTTAGGATCAGATTGGTGTGAATGCTTGGTGAGATTTGATCTAAATGAGCTTAGCTCATAATGGAGAAACATGAACTGCTTGTCTTTTGTACTTATTAAGATAGATCACAGATCTTGTGTGATCAAGATGAACGCTTAATCAAATCCCATTAGATCCATTGATTTTCCTTAACAAATTAAATCATGATGTAAGAAACAAATAAAAAAAAAATGATTAATGTGAGAACTTAAATAAAAATCATGAATGTGAAAAGCCCATCAGTAATGCTCCCACTAGATTAAAGGCTTAATTAGTTAATAATTTTAATTAAACTTCTAAAATCATAACAAAAAAAAAATGCAAACTTAAGCTCATTTTAAAGATATTTCAAAGAATAAAAATTATAATTAGTTGATTTGAATAGGACTTGGATTAATTAAGATTTATCAAAAATCTAATTAGCTTAATTACAATAAACACTAATAATCTCATTTCTGTGGATGTTTAGGGATGACCTCTATCTATATTTTGGGATTTTATTGATTGCTTAATTAGAAAATCATTGAGTAAGTAAACATCTTAATCTAATTTATTATAATTAAGGAATGAACAAATGATTAATCATTTGAACATAATCATTATTAAAACAATTGTGACATTTTTTCCTAATTTATCTTAAGATTCTTACCTTTACTAAATTCATAGGTTAATGGAATGATTAGTTGATTAATTAAGTGATTAGATCTCAAATGAGAGAATCATCTAATGGAATGATTGAATGATTTTATAATTTCTGTTTCCTTTCCCAAGTTAATATCATTCAAATTAAAATATAACCAAAAAAATTTTAATCAATCCATTAAATTTGATGAAATTAAAATTTAAAATCAAATCATTCTAACAAGCAATTTAATTGATTTAGCTTGGGTGTTAATAACCCAAGTAGAGATAATGAAATTATGATTTCACATGTGTGAGAAAATCATAAGAGTAACTTGAGATCCCTTAAGTCCAATTAACTATTAAAAGCCAATTGATTAGTCTATTTAGAGCATTTCAAATTTACTTTTCATGTGGTTTCATATCATGTCATTTATTTTCACTTAATTAACTTAAGGTGATATAAGTAAGGGATAAATTTTAATTCATACCTTAACCTAATCAAAACATAAAAAAATAACTTAATTTTCTCTCATTAAACAAAATTCACATAAATGTTAGATTAGCAAACCCCTTCTCATATTTCTTAACTCAAATCAAATTCAAAGATAAAAAATGTCTTTAATTTACTCTTTTAATAACCTTATTTTGATATGATTGTTAGAATTAATTAGGTGAATGAAATCATGTGTTTAAATTCCTTATTTTCCAATCATGCTAATTATGGTTTGCCATATGAAATTATGCATTCATCTCTTTAAAAAATTAATTAAAAAATAAAATGTTTTCTTTTTATGTCAAATTTAATGTGTTAATAAAATAAGAAGAGTAATTATCATATTAAACAAAAAAAACTATTTTTAAAACCTTTAAATCAAAGATTGCAATGAAGTAATGCTAATTATAAATATATAAGCTTGCATGTAATGATAATATAATATGTGTGTTATAAGTCCTCTTCCTTCTCTTAACATTCTCATTTAGGATCAAGTGTATATTCATTTGAAAAGAACACAACATTGCTAATCCATTCCTATGCATCTCTATGTTAAACTTAAAAGGGTTTCATATCACACATAAATCATACAACCAAATCAAACATAAGTTCTGCATGATTCCTTATTCATTTGGTTCTTTTGTACATTCATATGTATTTGAGAAAAGTGGTATATTTAGTCACATTCCATACATTTAAGTAGCCTCTAAGTAGGTTTTATAATTTCTCTTAGAAAAATAATCATACCACTTAAACTCTCATACATATGATGTGTGATGTCAACGAGTAAAGAATCAAAAATCAAACAAATAAAATATATTTTTTGCATGGATTTTCTTATCCTTATAGTTATTCATACATGTACATGAATCTAAGAAAAGTGGTAGATTAGTCTGGACATCCTGGGGCTATGAGAATTTAAGTAGCCCTAAGTAGGTCTCACTTATCTCCTGTAAAAATAATGCATCGCATCATTTATAACTTTATACATGTGAATGTGTATTTAGCTAATGGATGAAAATCCCCTTTTCTACATTAGATGTATCATGATTCAAAACAAATAGAATATTTGAAATTTTAAAATATGTTTCTTGCATTCATCATAAAGTATGCTAAAATTTGTATCAAGATGTATATGTATGCTTAAGATTATTCATATGCATGAATACATGATGAAAAGAAATGTATGAGTTTTTGTTATGTGATAGTAATCCACCCTAAGTAATCTTAAGATGTCTTTCTTATTGAATAGGGCTATGTAGAATGAATCTAAACTTAAGATTAATTAAAATACATAATAAATCATTCATTAAAGAAATTCATTAATCAATTCACCTTAGAAATGACTTAAGATAAAGAGAGACTCTCTTTTCCTCTCTTTATTATAGTTAAGTGTAGGCTATCGAAACAAAAGAAAATATTAAGTAAAAAATCTCAAATCAATTAAACCATTTAAAGAAAATCAACCCTCATAAGTTAAATACCTCACACTTAGAAATCAAACTTAAAGCCTAGTCATATACCATATTTCATAAAATATTAAGTAACCATTTCCATTTCATGTTTGGTGGTGCATGGTTTGATGATTGTTGTTTATGATTATTTTAGATTATGTTGTATGATATGTAAATGTTACCAATACATTTTAATCATGTTTTATGAATGCTTAATCACTTTGGAGTGAGCTAACTTCTCCATCTTAGACATAGGACTCTAAACACTAAGAGTTAGTCTTAAGACACTTCTAGTTATCATGAACACTTAACCCAACTTGAGACTTAAGAGTTAGCCATAGAATAATGCCTTGTCAAGAGGAGGCCTATAGCTTGAACCAAATCCTGCTTCCTTCTTTCAAGTCAAATCAAAACCAACTTCAAATTTAAAATTAGCTTCAAATCAAATCATAACCAATTGATTTTCAATCAAATCAAATCTAAACCTTTAGCTATTTGATTTATCTATGGACTTAGCTCAAATCAAATCATTTCAACCAATTGATTTTCAAACTCAAATCATTTAACCAAATCATGAAATCAATTCCAAATCAAATTATTGAAATATGATTGAATTCAAATCAAAATCTTTCAAGCTTTGATTTCATCTTATGGACTTAGCTCAAATCAAATCCAAATCACTAAAAATCAAAATATTCATAACTCATTTATATTCATTTATATTCACAAATATAAATAAAATATAAATTCAAATAACCAAAATCAATCAAAACTCAAATCCAAATTAAACCAAAATCCAACCTAAACTTTTCAAGTCAAATCTTTGAACTTAGCCAAATCATTCTCAAATCAATCCAAACCCTTGATTTTCTCTTCAAACAATCAATCCTTCAATCATAAGCCCAAATATAAACATAACTACAATCACCAAACCAAAATTAAAACTAACCGTAAAACCCATGTTCACCTTTTAACTTGAAATTATCAAATGAACCAAAACCCATTGACCAAATCACTTGCAATTGGATTTATATTTCATCATAAGTCCATATGTGAGTTCAACCAAACTTGAATCAAGCCTTGATCAATCCAATTGACCCATTTAGGCTCACTTGACCCAAAGTGACCTAAAGCACCTTTTGAGCCAAATTAATCCAACCCAAATTGGATTGAACTCATCTAAGCTCACATTGTGAGTAACAATCTTAGGATGATCAATCACTCAAATTGTGTCAAACCAAGTCAAACCTAGCCTTTGACCAAGTCAACACTTAGCCTAAATGAAACCTAAGCTAGGTAAAATCTACCATAAGCCAAATTGATTGAAATCATTGATCTAAACCAATCAAAAATTAATGATTGAACTTGACTAAGTCATCATTTGAGCCAAACCTAGCCTGATTGGTCACTTGACCCAAGTTGACCCAAATTGACCTAAAAAGTTAAAAATGGGTCAAATCTTGATCTAAGCCAAATTGATTGCAACCAATGGGTCAAATTCATTCTAAATCACTTGTTGAACTTGACCAAAGCCTCACCAACTAGACTAAACCTAGCCCAATTGACCATGAACCCAACTTGACCTAAAAGGTCAAATCAACTTGAAATCAAACCAAATAAAAATTGATTGAAACCAAAGATTACATTTCAAATGATCAACCCCTAAACCAACCCATGACCTAACCAATTGGGTCAAATGGTCAAATGTCAACTGACCCATTTGACCTAAATGAACCTAAATGAACCAAAAACCAAATATAAATCAAATTGAACCAAACCAATGATACCCATAGGCTCCAAATGATCATTTGAACTTGACTTAACCCATGGTTTGACTCAATTTGACCAATTGGTCAACCTAACTTAAATTGACCCAACTTGACCTAAATGGGTCAAATTGAACCAATTCAAAACAAATGAACTCAAAATCACTTAAAATTTTCCAACCCATTTAAATCATTTCAAATCACCAAATCATTTACCCTTAGGTCAAGAATCATGGCCAAATCACTTGGACCAATTTTCTCAAGGCCACTTAGCATCCTCTTAATGGTCCACATGGACAAGGAGGGTACCCAATGGATTTGGGCCGCCCACCCCTCCAATGGAATTACCACTTGGATCACCTCATACACTCACCTAGCACATGAGCACTCTCCTCACTCATCCTAATCACATGGAGTGAATGCAAAACCAACACCAATCTCTCCTAGATCAAAATGGCAAGATTGTTCTTCATTCGATCCAAGGAGGGGAGATATACTCCCCTCATTCTCACTCAATGACAAGGACTGAATTTGACTGAGCTAGAATCAAAGCAAGCTCCCAAGCTTTCCAAGAATTCCAAGCTCCATTTTTCTCCTCATTTTGTCAAGCCAAAATGGGGAGATCCAAATCATTTCACTCATCCACCTCCACCAAATCCAAATTACCCTTGCAAGCACCATCAAGGGACCTATCGAGCTCACCAAGATGTTTCCCAAGTCACCAAGCCATGAAGTACTTGATCAAAGCGACCATTGAAGGGAGCTTGGTCAACGAGCCATCCATTTTAAATCAAAGCTTGATACCTTCAATAGGCTTATCTCTACCAGACAAGCTACCTCCTCTTGAAAGCATCTGATAGCCTCCAGGTATTGCTCAAACCATCTTAAGTTAAAATTCTTGCTTAAGGGAATGTTATCCCATGATCTTAGCCATTGATGCTTTCCTCAAGGTGTGGGGTGATTTGATCTCCAGCTAGTGAGGATCAAATGACAATCGAGGATGGATCCGCCTCATCACTGGAGATAGATCACACCATCCGCTCCACATGATTAAATGATGTGGATTAATCACGTTAGATCTCCTTAATTTAAGCCTAAATTGAGATTAATCGCCGTCATCTTGATCGATGGCCAGAGAAAGTGTCCGGTCGCACCGAAAATAATGAACTTAAATTATCTCACGCCATGGAAAGCAATCATCACCGCCACATGGCCCAATGGATTGGGGATATCTTAATTAATTGATTTTAATGTTAAAAAACTTTCAAAATTCATAACTAATATAGAAAAATCCAAAAAATACAAACTCAAGTTCATTTTAAAGATAATTCAAAGGAATAATATAAAATTAAGAATTGATTTTGAATATAATTATTTTATTAAAATAATTAGCTAATTCTTTAATTACTTTGCAATTAATTCCAAACTTTAGGTTGATTAGTGGGAAACCTCTGCCTCCCATGATTTTCTTGGAATTTATTATTGATTAATTGGGGAATTTGCTAATTCTTAATCTCTTAATTAATTAAATGATTAATTAACCTATTAAATAAATGATAAATTATTAATTGTTATCATCATCTTGAATCAGTGATTGGACTTAAGGAATGAGATTAGGATTTTTTTTCCAAATATTTTCCCTTGAGTTTATTTCATTTGAATAAAGACTTAATTAATTTGCAAATTGATTAATGATTAATCACTTCATTAAATGGCTTAATTAATCAAACTCAAAATTAAATTAATTAACTTAATCACTTACCTTGGGTAGATTCTTAGGTGTTCAAAACCTAAGAGACTTCAAAGAAATTATAATCAAACTACATGTGTAGGATGGTTATGAAAGTACTTAATTAAACCCTTTAGCTTAATTAATCAATAAGTGAGCCAATTGCATTAGCCCCTTTATATTTCTTAGGTGCATTGCTAATTTAAATTCCATGTGGTTGCATATCATATGTTGGCTCATAATTACTTGTTTAATTATATTAAAGTGGTGTAGAAAAAGGGTAATTAATGGATTTAATTCACACATTAACCTAAATAAAATATAAAATCAACCTGATTGTTCTAAAATTAAACTAAATTGATTCACACATGGGGGAAAAGGGTTAAGACTAACAAACTCTTTCTCATAAATCATTTCAAATCAAATCCAAAAATAAAAATCTCTTTAAGGAATCTTGATTCATTTTAATTAATCCCATTTCATATGATTATCCTTATGAAGTAATTAGGGTGACTGAAGTCATGTGCTTACATCCTTTTATTTCTTTCCAAGCATGTTAAATATTGTTTACCATATGAAATCATGCATTCATTTCTTTTTGAAAAATCTATTAAATAAATTGTTTCCTTCATGTAAAATTACATGTTTTGGCTAAAGATTAAGAATATGAGTGGCTATTATCATTATTAAATCAAAAAATATTTTCAAAATCTGTAAATCAAAGATTATAAATAAAGTGATGCTACTTATAAGCACTTATAAGCTTGCATGTGATTATAGTATAAGATATATTTTATTTTATTTTCCTTTCTTCTCTTAACATGGATTTGAATAGGATCTGCAAAGTGTATAGTTCATTTGAAAAGAACACAACACTTGCTTAAATCTATTCCTATGCATTTCCATGTTATGATCTAAGAACGATGATCACATTTACACATGTAAATTATACAACCAAATAAAACAAAAATAGTATCTTTCATGATTCTTCATCCATTTATTTCTTTCTATACATTTACATGTATTTAAGAAAAGTGGTATATTAGTCTAGACATCCCAGGGTTGCGAGGATTTAAGTAGCCCCAAGTAGGTCTTGTACCTTACACTCCTGGTGTACAAAATAATAATGCCATACTCAATTATGTCTTTTACACATGTGGATGTGCATTTAATTAATGGATAAAAGAGTCCCTCTTTTTTGCATAATAAAAACATGCATTCATGGAATATCCAAATTTTCTTAAACAACATCTCCTAGCATTCATCATTAAGGTGTGCTAAGATTTGCATTGCATGTATGGTTATGCTTAGGATTATTCATATGCATGGTACACATGTTGGAAATAAATAAATGGGTGTGTGTTATGTGATAGTAATTCACCCTAATTAATCCTAAGAGGCCTTCCATGTTGAATAGGACTATTTAGAGTGAATATAAACTTAGGATTAATTAAAATTGCATAATAAAATATTCACCAAAGAAAATTTATTAATGAATCTACCTTAAAATACTTTAAGGTAGGGATGAAAGAGAGTTCTGCTATCTTTTCTTCTCTTCATAACATTTAGTAACTAAATGTAGGTTCATTCAAACCAAATCAAATCATCAACTAAAATTGACAAATCAACTAAATCACTTAAATGAAACCACCCTAAGTTGAATCTTCACACTTAGAAAATTCAACCTTAAAGCCTAGCTAAGACATGCCACACAAGCCTTAAATGGCACACACATTAGGCTAAGTCACCATTTATCTATGTTAGTGGTGGTTTGATGCGATTTTTTTTTATGTAATATTTTTTTAGATTGGATGTTAGTGTATGTGTGTAGACTATATGGTAGCGATCTTAGCTAATCATGTCTTCTAGGGATTATGCTTAAGTAGTAATAAAAAATATAAATACTTTTGCTATGCAGGTTGGTTATACCCTTAAATACAATCCAAACTAGGATAGGTGGACTTGGTTACCCATGTGTGGAGTGCTAAGTCCAATTTATTTATATAACTTCATGGGTTGTGTGTTATGTTTTGCTAATCTCCATTTTATAAGTTTAGTTAGATTTACTTTTCCTATTTTGATGTAATTTTTGCAATTAAGATTTGGAATGAGTGTTATGGGGGATTAGTATGAACATTGGTCATAAGATCAAGTCTTATTCACCATGTGATGTACTTGGAGCAATCATATTCAAACCAAGACAAAAGAAGGAAAGAAATGAAGAAAGAAAGAAATGAAGAAAGGAAGGAATGAAGAAATGAAGAATGAAGACTCCATAACACAAATTTCTTCTAAATTGTAATTATTCATTTATAATCATAGAGGGGGTAGCTCAACTACCATTTTTTTCTTTCTTATGTGGTGGAGCCTGACCACATCGTCCTCTTATTCTTTTGCACCAATTTTATAAATTGATTGACATTTTTTTATGATTGTGCAATTAAGATGTCATGATTTTTCTAGTTTCATCATGATTGTTGAATGGCCTTGATGCGATTAGGCTCTTAGGGAAAATAAATTTTTTATCTAATTAATCAACTCAAAATTAAATTAAATAACTCATAACCTCACCTAAAGCCTAGGAAATAAATGAAATATAATAAAAGATTTAGCAACCCTTAGTTGGATGTTGAATTTTCACATCATGCATAAATATATTTTTCACCTTGCTAATGGAGGGCTTCCACCTTGCTAGAAAAATGGCTTGACCTTTGAGAGCCATGGTGGAAACACACCTCCTTCTTGATTTTGGCCCATAATCAATTTTCTCATGCATTAGGCATATGAAATCCCATACTGTCAAATAAAAAATGCCCAAAAAAATCAAAATAAACTTAACAAAATTTGCATTAGTTATTCATGCCCTTCATGATCTAGTCTCTTAGGGAGCATGTTTATAGACTTAGTCTCCTTTCTAAATAAACAACAACCTAGCTATCTTGCAGACAATAAGACTTGCCTACATATATTTAAAATCGTAGGAGGAGTTATCACCACCCCAAGTTTATAAGTCAATAGTGAGGTATATTCTCTCTTGTGGAGATAAACCATATACCCATTTTGCCTTATATTTAGGTCATATTTTGGCCCTCGTCAAAGCTCCCTAGATTTAGGATCCAAGGTTGTTGTTTTTCTTTTGTGGGCTACAAGTATAAATCCTCACCTCTTAGGCATTTTCATGATCTTATATTATGGAATTGTAAGCCCTAGATTTCTAATAAAAATTTAACTCAAACATATAATTCTTCTCAAATTTTAAAAATATTAAGCCAAACCATAGGATAGTTTTGGATGTTTACTAGGTTTCCTAGTATCATGAGAATCCTACTCATCTCCTTTTTCATAATAACTCCTCCTTTTGATCAAACCCACTTGATTTTAAAAAATAACCAATTGATTGATATATCTTTGAAATCTTTGGAGACAATGATCATTTACCTTAATCGAGAGTATTCTAAAGAATCTCATTCCTTAGGATGTAATTAACTATGGGGCTTGCCTCATAGGAACTTAAAAACCCAATTTTAAAATAAACTTTCCTTTACTTTTCCATGTAAAGTAAAGATCTTTTCAACATTCAAGACCCATTGTCCTTAGAGTCCTTATTGTGATTAGTCCACAAGATGGTGACTTCTATCTCTGAGATAGTATATCATTTCAATGTCAATATCACCTATTTGGATCATGGTGTCCCAACAAACCTATACATTTATCAAATTCCCAAGTTTGAGAAATAAAACACCACATATTTTCTAGCGACTCCACTGGGGAAGGTTCCTCTCTCCATCTTTGGTAAATGATCGTTGTCTCTAAGTATCGATAGTGGATTTTTATTTCTTATGAAAGACTATCTTTCTTTTTTCATTGGCACTTTTCATTTCATTCTTAAGCTGCTAGCCAACATCTTGGTTTTAGGACCTCACTCTTGTGAGTCTTAAAATGGGTCCCAATAGTGAAAATAAATTTAATAAAGAGATAACTAAACCTTTTCTTACCAAACTCATTCCAAAAAAATAAAGATAAATAAATCCTTTATAAAATCACTTTTCAAAAAGCACTTTTCCAAAATTCACACAATAAAAATGTTGGCACCAAATTTTTCATAAAAAATATATATATAATTTAACCTCATCTAACAATCTTCAAGATTGTTACATGTAGGACATCTCCAAATAAAATCAAAATCATCTTTTCCAAAAGCACATATGAACATCCTCATTCAATAATACCCAAATTTATTGAATGAAGATTTCATTTCCAAATAAAATTAAAACCATCTTTCAAAAAGCACATATGAATATCCTCATTCAATATACCCAAACTTATTGAATGAAGATTTCATTTCCAAATCAAAATCAAAACCATCTTTCAAAAAGTACATATGAACATCGTCATTCAATATACCCAAATTTATTGAATGAAGATTTCATTTCTAAATAAAATCATATCATAGAGTTGAAACTCCATTTCAATATATCTTACATATGTTGAAGTTGGAATTTCTTTTCAAAAAAATTACAAATTTAAAGATAAGACTCTTTCAATATATCCAAAATTGAATGGAGGCTTTTCTTCCAAAATCACACCATTTGAAACTCCACTCAACACATTCCACATGTGTTAAATTGAATTCTTTCAAAAGTAATAATCAAAAAAAATTTTCATCTTTTAAAATAAATTGATTCCATTTAACATGCCAAATTTGTTAAATAAATCCCTTCTTTCAAAAATAACACAAAATAAAAAAACAAAATTAAATACACTTGGACTTTACTTAGCATACATAAATTTACTAAGTAAAGATCCTCTTTTCAAATTAAAAATAAATAAAATCAAACACATTTGGATTCTTTATTTAGCATACCCAAATTTGCTAAGTAAAGATCCTCTTTTCAAAATCACAAAAATCAAACACATTTGATTCTTATTTAGCATACCCAAATTTTCTAAGTAAAGATCCTCTTCAAAATCACAAAAATCAAACACATTTGATTCTTTATTTAGTACCCAAATTTGTTAAGTAAATATCCTCTTTCAAAATCACAAAATCAAACACATTTGAATTCTTTATTTAGCATGACCAAATTTTCTAAGTAAAGATCCTCTTTTTAAAATCAAATAATAAAAATCAAACACATTTGGATTCTTTACTTTAGCATACCCAAATTTGCTAAGTAAAGATCCTCTTTTCAAAAATCAAAACAAAAGAGAACATTTGGACTTTATTTAGCATACACAAATTTGTTAAGTAAAGATTTCATTCCCAAATTCACATATGATTCATATCATGGGAAAACATGCAAAAGAAGAAAAATTATTTTCAAATAACTCATTTAGCATACCCAAATTTGCTAAATGAGTAATCTTAAACAAAATCAATTCACCCTTTATTTAACATACTCAAGTTTGTTAAATAAACGGTCCCCAAACATAAAAATTAAACTCAAATATGAACCAATGGAAGCATAAAAATCTCTTCAAATATTGAACCCATTTTCAACATACACAAATTTGTTGAAAATGGATTCTAAACTCAAAAAATCTCTTCCAATTCATTCAAAATCTCTCTCTAAAATTCAATGAGCCCCACTTAACATATTCAAATTATTGAGTGTGGGTTCAAACTCTAAATCAAAATTCAAAAAGTTAGCAAAATACAAAAGCAGAAGATCTGATTTGAGTTTGTTCTCAAAAATTGCATAATTTTAACTTAGTCAATTCTAATACAAAGTATGTGTTCACTTTTCCCTTTGGGATGGATTTGGCCTTGATTGGGAGAGCCTCCACAAACCGATTTGCCCATCTATACACTTTGGTCGAGGATGAGGGGCTAGGATCACTTGTGAGGGGCAACCACCACCGAAGTAGGAATGTGGTGATTGGGCAGAAGCCAGTCATCCATGTTGAGATGCCTTCAAATTTTGAGGAAGAAGGTGGAAGTTCCCACAGCAGTTGTAGTTTCAATACCCATGTGTTCAATTGTTCCCATTACTGCCCCAGTACGGGCTAGTACCCACTCATTGGCTTCTTCCAAGGGGAAGGCTGCCCTAGCTTTAGGGATAGTCTCCCCTACCTTGAGATAGGTCTAGTTCTGTTGCTCCTCCCAACATAACTCGCACAAGATGTCGCAAGATCACACCATGATAGCCAAGGAGATGGAGGCACTCTCAGTGAGGAGTCACCTGTGGTAGTTTCTCCTCTGATTACGAAGAACAAGTTCCATCCTCTTTCTAGATTTAATAGAGAGGAAGATGTTAGGAGGATCATAGTGTCACCTCCACGCCCACTAAGGCACCTACCGAGATGGGGAGGAGGTCATATGTCCTCGTGAAAGCCTCTGGTGAGGGCTTACGGATGAATCTAGGCCCAATTTGATTTATGATTAGTTATTCCTCGCAGCATAGGTGAGCATATCTGACAGGAGAGGGCCAGGGAGGCCCATGTATTAGTTCATGTTACTAGCAGAGAGGCAAGGATGCCGACAATTAGCGCCCATCCTCTCGACGCATTACCCCTACCGTCATATTGATAGTATGTATTGACGGTACTACCCATCATGGGAGGAGAGCTCTGCATGAGAGATTTAGTGTTCTCCATCACACACCCACTCCATGTCTGCCATCACCAGTGCAAGTTCCATCTTTCACAATTCCATCAAAAGACATGAAAGTAGCATCAGGGGAAAAGAAAGCCCCACTGGTGATCCGACTACGGCCAAGAGATCCCATTTCATCTACACCACCGATAGATGTGAGGTGAGCCTCCTCCGACTTACTTTAGTTTCTGAAGAAGAGGAGTGGTGACCTCGTAGCATCAGTGGCCATCACCACCACCACCACCATAACATCATGGATATAAGCAGAGAGGGAGAAGGAGATAGTTTCATTGTCCCAATGGCGATAGATCTTCCTAGGAGCAGTACTCTACCCACATCAAGTGGCAGTCATGAGCATGTATCCTCCAGTGAGTGTAGCCCTCACAAGGTTATCACATCAATGGAAGGGGAGGTCAGATGTATCTATGTTCATGAGCATGATCCCACCACCTGTACCATATCATTTGCACGTTGGACGCTCCCTAGATGATATCAGCAACACATTATCTCATTGAGAAGAAATCTAGGTATGCTTGGTCGACCTAGAGGAAGAGAAGGTTAGCTTTGATCCCAATGAAGATGATTTGTTGGAAGACTCAGAGTGCATATGGTTGACACTGAGGTTCTCTCCTTGGGAACACCAGTTTGGAAGGTGCTATACAATAGAATGATACACTATTCACCCAACACCTCCTTCAACAACTCAAATAAAGGATGAGCAAATTGATAAAGATGGGAAAGAGGCTTGAAGATTTATTAGCAGTTCAAAGACTAATCAAGCCCCTATTATATCCCACTATTATGAGATCAACCAAGAGTTCATGCGTGGCAGCACTAGTTGTATAAGAAGGTAGTGGACAGTACCTCCATACAAGAAAAAGATATTAAACTAATGATTAAACAATAAGTGAGAGAAGCAGGCATGCCCGAGGGTTCATCCCAAAGGGTAGACCTACCTGAGGAATTCGATGTTATCCAATATCCTAAGGGTTTTGTGCCTCCTTCTTTTAAGAGTTTTGATGGAACTGGAACTCTCGCTAGCACATAGCGCACTGTATTGCAAGCCGGTGGTAATGCACTATTGTTCCATCTTTTGTCAGCTTTAGTGCATATTTTTTGATTATTAACCCTAACTTCAAGAAGACTTTTGTTGACTTGGAGCAACTCTTTATTAAGAGATTTGCTGGAGCTCATCAAAGGTTAATTGTGGGCGATCTTGTTATAACACAACAACACCCTAGTGAGTCCCTCATTGATTATATTCTTAGATGGCATAATTTGAGTATGAAATGCAAACCCTATCAATAGCATCAAAATTCTACTAAAGAATATTCATGGCTCGCCTTCATGCTCAAAGGTTTTACCATCAAGACATTTGAGAAGCTAATCAACAAGGTGGCTAGTCTATAAGGAGAGGCAAAATAGCTGCCTTTTCAAGATCAATCATCAAAGCCAAAGTCATAGAAAACTTATGAAAAGAAGCCAGAGGCAGTAGCAGCATTGGACAAGGGGAAGAAATCGGCCAGAGATCAGTATGAGAGACCTCGAGCTCCACATCCATGGCTTTCAGCTCCTTTACCACCACCTAGGTCATCCTATCATCTGCCACAGCAGCCTCCATGGCCTTCGCTGCCTCCTTCTCAACCATACTCAAAGCAACGATATACATATCCACCCCCAGGTAGCTATCATCCACCTACTCTTTTGGATAAACTAAACAAACTTTATTCATTTAAGAGGGAGGTAGTTAGGAAAATCTTTAAGAACCTCTTAAAGAAACTGATTTTAGCTACCCGAGCCTAGAAGCTGAGGAAGTGGGAGAGTAATGATCCTAACTTTTGCCCCTACCACCACATGCTAGGCCATATTTTTGAGGATTGCTTTACATTTAAGGACCAGCTTGAGCATAGCTACAAGTCAGGTGTTATAGTTATCCCTAAGGAATATCTAGTGGAACAACCATCCATATTGGGTAATCCTTGGGATACATGTGATCCTCTCAAAAAAAAGGTTGGGATATCTCTTTATCCCAAAACCTCTAAAAAGATTATTTCAAAAATCAAGAAACTTTGTGCCTCGCACCAACCTCCAACATCAAGGAAGGTTCAAGTGCCAAGACAACTTGGGGAAAGTGGAGCTCAGCAGTAAGTATTATACTTGCTGGATAAGTAAAAGCACCATCAATCGAGTCTCCTCCATTCCACCATTGCCTACTTCATATTCTACTTCACTAGCTCTTCTTCTAGTAGATATATTATGATGGATGAGGGCATCAAATCCTCACCCCACTTACTTTACTAGATTTCTACTATGTACCTCTTAAATCTAAGAAATCAGGAATAAAGCTAGTTTGAATTACATCTGTCACTTTGATGGGTTGTCTACTCTACTCTTTAGAAAACTCTTCAAGTCTTAATAATTATAATAACTCGATCATCCTCTTGATTCAAGATGGACTTTTCTCCTAATACTATGGGTTCACCTCTTGAGATAGACTTGAAATCATTTGATTCCAAGGGTCCTATAGGAGAAGCTGTAGGTGAGCCTGACGAACAAGTAGAATCTTCCACTAAATCGCCATAACATATCACCGAAGTTAGCCTCATAGTGGTAAGGTTCTACCTCCTAGGGTAGCACCTCAAGATAAGGGAAAATAAGTCATTGGTACCAGCGAGCAAGAAGCCCCTCCAAAGGATGCTCCACCCATGAATATGCTTGTGGAGGATCAACCCAAAGTTGATTACAATGTCCTCTCGCACCTAAGAAAGTTGGCAGCTAAGTTAAGCATATATGATGCCCTTGTCTTATCCAAAGAGATGAGGGAATCATTAATCAAGGCTCTTGATTAAGAGATATGCTTAGCTCAACCGACCATTGGAGAGGAGGCACATTATTCAAGAGAAGCCTGGAGTCACATTCACCGATGAAGACCTTCTTTGGGGACATGGAGCACAACCATCCCCTACATCATAAATGGATATGGGTAGATTCAAACTTTCTAGTTTTAGTTGATCCAGTGCATCGGTGAACATTATGAGCCTAAAACCCTTGCCTATTTGAAGATTGACATCTCTAACTCGAGGAGATCGATGATGTTGAGAGGATTCAATGAATAGAGGGCTTTAGGCTATAGTGTTACCTTGAAATAGTGACTGGAAAGCCAAGTTCTATATAATTGATTCAAATACATCATTCACGCTTTGCTCGGTAGGCCTTGGATACACAAGATGATTCCATCCTCTCTTCATCGCTGCATCAAGTTTCAAAGAGATGGAATCAATATGTATCAAAGGAGATGAAAAGCCATTTTCGCTAGAGAGGTCGAGATATATGAGATGCAACCTACTATCTTCCTCAAAATCAAAGTGCATTCTTGAACTTGGTCAAAATTCAAATACAAAAGAAAAAGAAAAGGAAGAAAAGGAAAAAAGAAAAAGAAAAGAAAAAAAGAAAAGGAAATACAAGTGAACAGAAAGGGACACCAAAGGAAGAAGTAGAGCAATGTTACATTCCACCCACAGTCATTCCACCAAATGGACATATGGAGTAGGATGACTCGACCTCCACCAGAGGTGAGGCGGTGACATGAGGGTAGAGGAAGACCCCTGTTGGCACCATCCAACAAGTGTTATGTTCTAGTTCACAGAAGTACTCCTGCTATTCACATAAACTTGGAATCCAACTTGGAGGATGAGTCTCATGTGATTAGCACACCAACCAACCCCTCTCAGTGAGTTTCATTAGAGGTGACACTCGAGCCAAATAATGATGAAGACCAGGCCTCCAAGCAAAGCATGAATGTATTCGAATCAAAATAATGTAAAACCATCAGGCAACAGTTGGAAACTTTAGCTTTAACCTCACTTTATTCTCAAAAAGTTGAAGGTTTAGTAGTTAAGGAAGCCCCCAAATCTTCCATGGATGTCAAGCCAAAGAGATTCCTACTAGGATCATCATCCTCAAGTCCAAAAGTAGATGTAGAACTTTAGGATAATTTATATAAATATTTAATGTAATTACCTTTTGATTGGTACTCATCTTGTGTTCATAATCTTACAAAGAAAGGTTTGATTCATACATGGTCCAAACACAGTCGAAAGTATTTCGAGAAGCTGGAACAACAAAGGCAGGATGCACAATCAAGACCGACTAGGATTGACATTAGTCAACGATGATGGTTACTACTTAGTTGTCATCACCAATCATGAGTCGATAGATCTTCAAACCACACTAACTCTTATGAGGAGTGTTTAGAAACTTAAGATGATCCATGATCTTCAAATCAAAGATGCACCTCTAGAATTTGAAGAGAAATCCATTCAACTATCAATAAGCTCAAAGAAATCAACCTCGGACGTAAGAAGATCCATGCCCCTACATACATCGCTTCTCTACAATGAAGAAGAAACCAATGACTTAGTTAGCTATTGATTGAATTTAAGGATTTTTGCATGGAGCTATGAAGAGATGCCCAATTATCTCAGCAGTCATAACTACAGACCTAACAACCTATCAAGCAAGCTCTGCATGAGATTAGAAATCAACAACATGTCATTTGAAGTCAAGAAATGATTGATGCTGGTTTCATCGAGAAGAAAAATATCTACCTTAGCTGTTGTCCCGTTAAGAAAAAAGAATGGCCAAATTTACATATCAATTAGGGACTTAAATAAGGCATGTCCTAAGGATGAATTTCACTTCCTATACTAAATTAATGGTGGACATTGCCTCATCTCATGCATATTCTCCTTCATGGATGGGTCATCCGCTACAACCAAATCAAGATGGCCCCAAGATGAAAGAAACACTACTTTTCAAACCTCGATAATCTATTGTTATAAGGTCATGCCTTTCAACCTTAAAATGCGCATACCAAGCCATGACTCAGATCTTCAATGAACTCATTCATCATCAAGTTGAATGCTATGTTGATGATCTAGTAGTCAAAAGCAAAGAAAAGGAAGACCATCTCTTTGACTTGAGAGTAGTTTTCGAATGGTTAAGATAATTCAACCTCAAAATGAACCCCCGAAGTGTGCATTCGGAGTAGCTTCAGGGAAGTTCCTTGGGTTTGTTGTCCGACACGGGAATAGAGATAGATCCAGAAAAGATCAAAGCTATCTTAGAAATGCCACCCCTAAAAGTAACTCAACTCGATCATTCCAAGGTTGGTATCTAAGATGCTTTATCTCCAATCTATCGAGAGATGCAAGCCATTTTCAGCACTCAAAAAAGGATGCTAAGTTCAAGTGGGATGACAAGTGTATGCTTTTGAAGACATCAAGCAATATTTGCCGCCTAGCAACTATCCCGCAAGCCACTTATCCTCTACATCGCATATTGATGACTCCCTCGCTTTGTTGGCCCAAACCAATGATGAAGGGAAGGAGAATGCTCTACTACCTCATCATCCGATCCTCAAGCAAACTACCCACCTATTGAAAACATTGCCTAGCTTTAATTTTGCATCCCAAAAGCTATGACATTATATGCTTTCTCATAAGGTAAACTTGATTTCAAGAATCAATCCACCGCATAGTATCTCATGACACGCAACGTTATCCGATTGGCACGTTGGTCCATGATTCTCTCATAGTTTGATATTACATTCATTCCCTCCTGGGTGAAAGGATAAGCACTAGGATTTCTTAGCAAAGACACCCACTTCGATTCTGCTTAGTGATGATCTCCGATGAACAAATCATGAACTTAGGGAGGTTGACAATCACTTGGGAGATGTATTTTGATGGTGCGCTTCCTTTCAAAAAAGGAGAAGAATCACATCTACTCTTCAGGAAATAGGGTAGGAATAGTTCTTAACTAAACCGATGTGATGAGATTCTCATAATACCTCTCCAATCCATGCACCAACAACAAAGCCAAGTATGAGGCTTTGATTGTCAGCCTATAGTTAGCTATTACAGTGTGTGTCAAAAGCATCAACATCTACGGAGATTCTCAACTGATCATCAACCATATTGTTGGGTCCTATAAGGTTCTAAAACCTAAGCTTCGTCACTACCATGAGTACACCATGAAGTTGGCCCAAATCCCTAAGGTCACCATCTACAAGGTTCCTCGAGGAGAGAATGCAATAGCAGATGCTTTGGCCAAACTTGCCAAGGAATTGACATGTCTGGAAGATGAGTCCATTCCAATAAGGGTCCAAAATAGACAAGTCCTATCCCTTATTGAACCGAACTCGAGAGACTTTCTCTTGAAGGGAGGTTATATTGTAAAAGATGAGGAGCTGATTGGAGGCAACCATTCATAGATTACTTGAACTAGAGGCAAACTACCTCAAGAGAAATCACAAGCCCATGATGAAGAGAGCTCTCTCTTATGCTCTCGGATGGCACCTTGTACCGATGGTCTTTTGATCAAATGTGGTTATGCTATTTAGACAAACACAAAGCCCATAAGATCATGACCGATTCGTGTCTATGTGAGCATCAATCCGCCCAAAGATGAAAGCAAAGATCAAGAGACTAGATACTACTTCTCGATGATTACATATGCATGAACGTAGAGATACCAAATGTCGTACACGTGTGGTCCTACATCAACCACCCAACATTCTACATCCTACATTGGCCTCATGGCCATTTGAGTGTTCACATAGTGGGTCCTATCGATCCTCCTTCTTCCAAGGGTCATCGGTTCATCCACCACTACTTTTCCAAGTGGGCGAGGCAATCCCACTCGAGAGTCATCAAGATGTGCTCCAATTTTTCAAGAACCATATTGTATATAGGTTGGTGCCTCGATGAATTATATCTAATAATGGTACATTCAAAAGCACCAAGATCAATGCTTAAGAGACAAGATAGATTGGAGATACTCCACCATCTACTACCCAGAGAATGGCCTAGCGTAAGCATTCAACAAAACTCTCATCCATATACTAAAGAAGACACTTGACAACAAGAGCAAAGTGGCATGAGTAGTTGAAGAAGTTTGGGCATACCACACCACATACATAACTCCAGCCCAATCTACCCCATTCTCCTTAATGTATGGGTCCAAAGCTATTCTACCATTAAAAGTTTAGCTCCCATCACTAAGGATGGCAATGGGTAATAAAATCACTACAGAGCATAATGCCAAGTTGCATTTAGAAGAGCTCAAGGTTTGGAGAGATTTAGAACCTCGAGTTATACAAAGCCAAGATGATTCAAGCTCACAATAAAGTTGGTCGCCTAGAGCTTTTCAAGTAGAGATTTGTTTAGTTCTAAGGAGACCAATTGTTCTCCAAAGATGGGAGGCAAGTTTGAACCCACTTGGGAAGGCCCTTTTGTCATAGAGAAAGCCTACCAAGGAGGATCTTATCAGCTCATTGATTATAAAGGGGAGCACCCGATGCTTCCAATTAATGGGCTCTAGTTGAAGAAATGCTACCCATAAGATCATGTTTGAAAATAATTATCTTTAAAAATTTCATTCCAATTCATCAAAATATTCTCTTCTTTCGAAGCATTGTTTACTTGTTTGTGAATCTGCCATGATGTGTTTAGGTTAGGTATAAGAGAAGCCAAAAAGCATTATATCCTTATTTTACAACACGAACACAAACTGAACATAATTCCCCAACGCTACTAGAATAGGTGTGAGAAAACCCAAGAGGCATCCTATTTCGACTAGCACAACTAAGTTAGGTGTAAGAGAACCCAAGCGACATCCTTTCTTGGGATACAATCATTCGTGGCACCATTTCATCAAATTTAGTGAGGTAAGAACCCAGGCATCCTATTTCCTCAACACAAGCACAAAAATAAACACATATCTTTATCTCGGCTATTTTGATGTGAGAAGCAATCCCTGTGGCACTCACTCATTAGCCGCTCAGTCATGACATGCTACCTTGCTACACCCAATGGTCACTTGTTCATGGATGTGAGTCCCATGCTTTCTTCCGACTTACAAACCAATGAGCCTTGTTAGTTTGGTAGACTTCAATGCGCAGTTAGTAAGCTACCTCATGTTGACTCTGTTTAAGAGGATGTAAGCCTACAAGTTTTCTTCTTGAACTAGCCATCATGCACTAATTAGGTTGAGTATATTTGAGGCTTAGGATAAGTCCCCCAGTGGCTCCTTTCCTCTTGACTACTTTGAGTTAATATAAGTCCCCTAGTGGCATTCACTCAGTCGCCCTAGGTTGGATAGCACCTATCGAGCCGAAGACAGACTATCCCGACAATCCTTTGTAGAGAAGATGTGAGTCCCCGATGTTTTCTTCCTAGATTGTCAAACTGGGCACCTTAGGTTGGTTGATGTTCGCTATACTGATAGCGACTCACCCGGTGAATACACCACTCTTGGCAAATATAATTCCCCATGCTTTCTCCTTGAGTTTGCCACTGAATACCTATAGACTTTATCTTCTCCAAGGTTTTGGATAAAGCCCTTAGTGGCCCCTCCCCTGCGAGCACTCTACTTGGATCATGCCCTCATGACCCCATTTAGACACTACCTGTTACTTTGGATTGGACATTCTCCTTCCTAGTAGCTCGTGGTTGGAGAATTTATTCAGGATGCATAAATTCTCCTTGGTTCAAGAATGAAATAGACTAGGTTGTTATAAGCTCCTTCTCAGTATGGTCCCTCGTAAACCAACAGGGTTCCTATAGAAATTACCTAACTACTCTTGAGTAAAGGTAAGTCCCCGGGTTGGCACTCTCTCAGTAGTTTCCCTTAGGTCAGGTTCAATCTATTTTGCCACAAACAAGTTGCCCCGGTAGTCATTTCACTTTGGAAGATGTAAGTCTACTACGCATTCTTTCTAGCATGACCACAAACCGATCAGGTCGTTGACATGTTACCTTGCTAATATGTTGCACCCTGGTATTTTATTTAGAAAGATGTGAGTCCCCATGCTTTCTTCCTCAATCAAATTGATATCCAAAGACACCCTTTGGTTGGATAGTTCTCCCTCGATCTAAAACTACTCCCTTTGGATTAGTAAGTCTGAAGTAGATCGGCCAACATGGTCCCTACTCAGTGCAGCCCATCATAAACTGATGGGATCCATCAAATATAATTAAAAAATAAAATTGACTTTGGCTATCTTTGAGCTGATTTAAGTCCCCTAATGGAATTCACTCAATACCTCTTAGGTTGCTGACATGTTACCTCAATATCTCACCCCAAGATTTTTTATTTGGAAGATGTAAGTTTTTATGCTTTTCTCAATTGCCTCTACAAACCAAAAAGGCAACCCTTTGGTTGGATAGTCCTACTATGTGGTTGGTAGACTACCCCTTTGATTGGTAAATCAAAGTGATCAAGGCCAACATGGCTCCTCACCATGGTCCATTGCAAACCGGCAAGGTCCATCTCAAAATTCAAAATCTAAAACAAAATCAACCCTCCTCCCCAGTGGAGTCAAACTAAACAAACAAAATAAAATCAACCAACCTTTCTAGTGGAGTCAAATTAAATAATCAAATCAACCAGCTTCTCCTCAATGAGATGCAAATCTTTCCAATTCCCCTAGTGGAATCAATTCAATCCAACTAAACTTCCCCAATGGAGAGTTCACATTTTTATCCCTAGTGGATCCCAAATACTAATCCCCCAGCAGATTTCACAACCTCTCATCCCCTAGTGGATGACTTGAACTTTTTCCCCTAGTGGAAGGTTCACATACTCAATCCCTCATGGATTCCCCCTTTGCTCTCTTATGTTTTTGACATAAGTAGTCAATTTAAGCTCTTTGATTCTACACCTCAGTTTAGGTAGATCATTTCTATTAGTGCTTGTGATTGTTCAACATTGTTGATCTCTTCACATCAACATTTGATGAATGCATTATGATCTTAGATATCTAAGTGCTTGTTACCAATATTACCTAATCATGTTTTTGACCTGTTTTCACTTTGAGTGAGCTTTCAACTTCCATCTTAGACATGGACTCCTAAACACTAAGAGTTCCTTAGTCTTAAGACACTTCTAGGATTAGTGAACACTTAACCCAACTTAGAAGAGTTAGTCAAGAATGTTATGCCTGGGTATTAAGGACTTGCCTACCCTATAGCTTGAACCAAATCCTTGCTTCCTTCTTTCAAGTCAAACTTCAAATTCAAACCAACTTCAAATTTAAATCAACTCAAACTCAAATCAATTCCAACTCAATTGATTTTCTCAAATAATCAAATCAAATCCAAAACCTTTTCTAAGCCCTTTGATTTCATCTTATGGACTTTGCTCAAATCAAAATCAATTTCAACTTAATTGATTTTATTAAATTAAATTTTAAATCCAAATCATGAATCAATTTAAATCAAATGATTGAAATCCATGATTGAATTCAAATCAAAATCTTTCTAAGCCTTTCATTTCATCTTATGGACTTAGCTCAAATCACCAAATCACTAAACTCAAAAGATTTTCTCATAACCATTTATATTCTCATTTATATTCATAATATAAATGAAATATAAATTCAAATAACCAAAATTCAAAACTAAAATCCAAAACCAAAATCCAACCTAAACTCTTTCAAGTCAAATCTTGAACTTAGCCAAATCATTCTCAAATCAATCCAAACCCTTGATTTTCTCTTTCAAACAATTAATCCTTTCAAACATGCCCAAATATAAACATAAACTACAATTACCAAAACCAAAATCAAACTAACCCAAGTCAAACCCATGTTCGCCTTTTGACTTAAAATTGTCAAATGAACCAAAACCCATTTGACTCCAAATCACTTGCAATTGGATTTATATTTCCATCGTAAGTCCATATGTGAGTTCAGCCAAACCTAAATCAAGCTTTGATCAAGCAATTGACTCATTTAGGCTCACTTGACCCAAAGTGACCTAAAGCACCTTTTTGAGCCAAATTCTAATCCAACCCAAATTGGATTGAACTAAGCCCATCTAAGCTCACATTGTGACAATACAATCCTAGGATGATCAATCACTCAAATTGGGTCAAACCAAGTCAAACCTATCCTTTGACCAAGTCAACACTTAGCCCAAATGAAACCCAAACTAGCCAAATCCACCATAAGCCAAATTGATTGAAACCATTGATCTAAGCCAATCCAAAATCAATGATTGAACTTGATCAAGTCATCATTTGAGCCAAACCTAGCCTAATTGGCCACTTGACCCAAGTTGACCCAAATTGACCTAAAAAATCAAAATGGGTCAAATCTTGATCTAAGCCAAATTGATTGCAACCAATGGGTCAAATTCATTCTAAATCACTTGTTGAACTTGACCAAAGTTCAATTGGCCAACTAGACCCAACCTAGCCCAATTGACCATGAACCCAACTTGACCTAAAAGGTCAAATCAACTTGAAATCAAACCAAATCAAAATTGATTGAAACCAAAGCTTGCAATACATTTCAAATGATCAACCAAGCCTAAACCAACCCATGACCTAACCCAATTAGGTCAAATGGGTCAAATTGGTCAACTTGACCCATTTGACCTAAATGAACTAAAATAAACCAAAACCAAATATAACCAAATTAAACCAAACCAATGATACCCATAGCTCCAAATGATCATTTGAACTTGACCTAACCCATGGTTTGATCCAATTTGACCAATTGGTCAACCTAACCTAAATTGACCCAACTTGACCTAAATGGGTCAAATTGAACCAATTCAAACCAAATGAACTCCAAATCACTTGAAATTTGGCCCAATCTCAAGGACACTTGGTATCCTCTTAATGGTCCACATGGACACCAAGGAGGGTGGTGAACATGACCCAATGGATTTGGGTCAGTCATGACCCAACCCAAGGCCAAACTGACCCCTCCAATGGGAATTCACCACTTGGATAGCCTCATACACTCACCAAGCACATGGGCACTCCCTCTCCTCCACTCCTTTACCTAAAATGAATCACATCGAGTGCTTAACAGCCCATACCAACTAGTCCTCCATTGATAAAAAATGGCAAGATTTTTCTTCTTCGTTTGATCCAAGGAGGGGGAGATATACTCCCCCTCATTCCCACTCAATGCACAAGGACTGAATTCGATTGAGCTCTAGGAATCGAAAGCAAGCTTTTCCAAGCCTTGGAAAGCATTCCTGAGCTCCCCCCATTTTCTCCTTCTCGATTTTGTTCAAGCTGAAATAGGGGAGATCCAAATCATTCCAACTCATCCAATTCTCTACCAAATCCAAATTACTCTTCCAAGCACCATCAAGGGACCTAGTCGGGCTCACTCAAGGTGTTTCCAAAGTCACCAAACCATGGGAAGGAGCACTTCGATCAAAGCTGATTGCCATTGAAGGGGAGCTTGGTTAACTGAGCCATCCACTTCAAATCAAAGCTTGATACCTTCAACAGAGCTTCATCTCTACTAGATGAAGCTACCACCTCCGTTGGAAGCGCTGGTGATAGCCTCTAGCGAGTTATTGCTCAAAATTGATCTTAAGTTAAAAATTGCTTGGTCCTTTGTGAAGGGAATTGTAATCCCATTAGATCTTAACCGTTGGATTCCTTGCTTGTGCCTCCACAAAGGTGTGGGGTGAGTTTGAACTCCATCCGAAGCTAGGTGATTTGATCAATGATGATGGACGCCATCTCACCACTCAGGAGGAGATAGATCACACATGGTCTATTCCGCATGTTTAGAATAGACAGTTGTGATTTAATCATGTTAAATCTCCTTTAATTTAAGCCTAAATCGCTGGATTAATAAAGGTTGTCCGATCTTAGATCGGACGAGGGAGAAAGCTCCAGCCACCGATCGACCGGATGTGACAACTTAAATACCCTATCTGCCATGGAAAGCGTGCCGTGTCAGCCACCAATTGGACGGATTAGGGGTTAATTAGCTCTTATTAATTGGATTTTAATGTTGAAACTTGCAAAATTCATAACTAATTATAAAAAAATCCAAAAAATACAAACTCAAGTTCATTTTAAAGATAATTCAAAGAGAATAATATAAAATTAAGTTTAATTGATTTTAAATAGTAACCTTCACTCAATTTAGGTTTTATTATAAAACATAATTAGGCTAATTATTCCTTAATTACTTCACCAATTAATTTTCAAACTTCTAGGTTGATTAGTGGGATGACTCTATAATTTTCTTGGAATTTATTGTTAGATTAATTAGGGGAATTGCTTGATTCACCCCTAATCACTCTCTTAATAAATTAAATGATTAATTAACCTATTAAATAGTGATAAATCCATTAATTAAGCTTGCTGATCATCTTGAATCAGTGAATGGACATAGGGAATGAGATTATGATTTATTTTCCAAATCTTTTTGCCTAAGTTTATTGCATTTGAATAAAGACTTAATTAATTTGCAAATTGATTAATGATTTAATCACTTCATTAAATGGCTTAATTAACTAAACTCAAAATTAAATTAATCCAGAACTTAATCACTTAATCTTGGGTAGATTCTTAGGTGTTCAATAACCTAAGAGGCTTCAAAGGAAATTATAATCAACCACTGTGTGATGGTTATGAAAGTACTTAATTTAAACCCTTTAGCTTAATTAATCAATAATTGTGACCAATTGCATTAGGCCCCTTTATTTTTTTAGGTGCATTGCTGATTTAAATTCCATGTGGTTGCATATCATATGTTGGCTCATAATTACTTGTTTAATTATGTTAAAATGGTAGGTAAGGGTAATTAATGATTTAATTCACATTAACCTAAAAAAACATAAAATCAACCTAATTGTTCTAAAATTAAACTAAATTGATTCACACATGGGGAAATGGGTTAAGATAGACCAGCAAACTCTTTCTCATAAATCATTTTCAAATCAACCAAAAAAAAAATCTCTTTAAAGAATCTTGATTTTTAAATAATCCCATTTTATATGATTATCCTAGAAGTAATTAGGGTGAATGAAGTCATGTGCTTACATCCTTTATTTCTTTCCAAGCATGTTAAACATTGTTTGCCATATGAAATCATGAATTCATTTCTTTTTGAAAAATATATTAAATAAAATGTTTCCTTTATGTCAAATTACATGTTTTGGCTAAAGATTAAGAATTTAAACCAAAAAGTATTTTCCAAACCTATAAATCAAAGATTATAAATGAAGTGATGTTACTTATAAGCACTTATAAGCTTGCATGTTATAGTATAATATGCATTTTATGTTATTTTCATTTCTTCTCTTAACATGGATTTGATAAGATTTGAAAAGTATATAGTTCATTTGAAAAGAATACAACACTTGCTTAAATCTATTCTATGAATTTCCATGTTATGACTAAGAAGGATCATCACATTTACAGATGTAAATTATACAACCAAATCAAACAAAAAAAGTCTTTTGCATGATTCTTCATCCATTTGTTTCTTTCTATACATTTACATGTATTTAAAAAAGATGGTATATTAGTCTGGACATCTCGGAGTTGTGAGGCTTTAAGTAGCCCCAAGTAGGTCTTATACCTTACACCCCTGGTGTAGAAAACAATGGCATCATACTCACTTATATCTTTTATACATGTGGATGTGCATTTAATTAATGGATAAAAGAGTCCCTCTTTTCTACATAATAAAAATATGCATTCATGGAATATCCAAATTTTCTTAAACAACATCTCTTAGCATTCATCATTAAAGTGTGTTAAGATTTGCATTGCATGTATAGTTATGCTTAGGATTATTCATATGCATTGGTACACATGTTTGAAAGAAATAAATGGGTGTGTGTTATATGAAGTAATTCATCCTAACTAATCCTAGGAGGCCTTTCTTATTAAATAGGACTATTTAGAGTAAATATAAACTTAGGATTAATAAAAATACATAATAAAATATTCACTAAAGAAAAATCATCATTCAATCTACCTTAGAGATGTTTTAAGATAGTGATGAAAGAGAAGTTTCCTTCTCTTCTCTTCTCTTCATAACATTTAGTAACTAAGTGTAAGGTTCATTCAAACCAAATCAAATCATCAAATAAAATTGATAAATCAACTAAATCACTTAAAATGAAACGACCCTCTAAGTTGAATCCTTCACACTTAAAAAACTCTAACCTTAAAGCCCTATTAAGACATGCCACACAAGCCTTAAATGGCACACACATTAGGCTAAGTCACCATTTCTAGCTCTATGTTAGGGCGGTGCATGGTTTAATGCCTGATTTTATTTTGTGATGTAATGTTTAGACTATGTTATGTAGCATAGATGATGGTGCGATCTTAGCCTGATAATATCTTTTATAGGGGGTTGTGCTTAAGGGACGTTGTAATAAAAATATATTTACTTTTGCTGTGCAGGTTGCTTATACCCCTAAACATAATCCAAACTAGGGCAGGTGGACTTGGTTACCCATGTGTGGGGTGCTAAGACCAATTATTCATATAACTACTTGTGTGGTATGTTTAGATAATCCATTTTGTGGTTTATTAGATTTATCTTTTCCCATTTTGATGTAATTTTTACAATTAAGATTTGGAATGAGTGTTATGGGGGATTAGGATGAACATTGGTCATAAGATCAAGTCTTATGCACCATGTGATGTCCTTGGAGCAATCATATTTCAACCAAGCCAAAAGAAGAAAAGAAATGAAGAACGAAAGAAAGAAGGCCCCATAACACAAATTCCTTCTAAATTGTAATTATTCATTTATAATTCGGGTTGTATAGGGGTAGAGCTCAGTTGCTCTCTTTTTTTTGGTTTGTGCGGTGGAGCCCGACCACATCGACCTCTTATTCTTTTGTGCCAATTTTGTAAATTGATTGATATTTTGTTTATGATTATGCAATTAGGATGACATGATTTTCCTAGTTTCTTCATTGATTGATGAATGGCCTTGATGCGAGTAGGCTCTTAGGGAAAATAAATTTTCTATCTAATTAATCAACTCAAAATTAAATTAAACAACTCTTAATCTCACCTAAAATCTAGGACATAAATGAAAGATAATAAAAGATTTAGCAACCCCCTTAGCCGGATGTTGTATGTCTCACATCATGCATAAAATATATTGCTTCACTTGTTAATGAGGGCTTCCATTTTCGTTAGAAAATGGCTTGGCCTTTGAGAGCCATGGTGGAAACACACTTCCTTTTTTTCTCGATTTTGGCCTAACCAATTTTTCATGCATTAGACATATAAAATCCCATAGTTTGTGTCAAATAAAATGTCCAAAATAAAATGAAACTTAATAAAATTTGCATTAGATTAAGTCATTATTCATGCCCTTCATGATCTAGTCTCTTAGGAGTGTGTTTAAGGACTTAGTCTCCTTTTTAAATAAACAATGCCTTTATCTAAAAGCATAAGACTTGCCTACATGTATTTAAAATCATAGGAGGAGTTAGTTGGCCCACCCCAGGTTGTAAGTCCAACAAATGGGGTGATTTATTCTCTTTTGGAGATAAACCATATACCCATTTTCTCCTTAGATTTATGTCGTGCTTTAGCCCTCATCAAAGATCCCTAGATTTAGGATCCAAGGTTGTTTTTCCCTTTTGTGGTCTATAAGCATGAATCCTCACCTCTTAGGCATTTCAGATATTGTATTATGGAATTGTAAGTTCTAGATTTCTAAAAAATTCAACTCAAACATATAATTCTTCTCAAATTTTAAAATATAAAGCCCAACCATAGATAGTTTAAGATGCTTACTAGGTTTCCTAGAGCATCATTTACTCATCTCCTTTGGTTTGATAATAACTCCATTTGATCAATCCCACTTGATTTTCCAAAAATAACCAATTGATTGATAGTCCCATCTTTGAAAATTTTGGAGACAATGATCATTTACCTTAATCGAGAGTATTCTAAGGAATCTCATTCCTTATGATGTAATTAACTATGGGGCTTACCTCCATAGGAACTTAATGAACCCATTTAAAATAAATACTTTACTTTTATGTAAAGTAGGGGAAAGATCTCTGGTACATAAGACCCATTATCCTTAGAGTCCTTATTAAGTGATTAGGTCCATTGTAGATGGTGACTTCTATCTCTTAAGATAATACATCATTCCTCAATGTCATATTTAATCACCCTAATGAGTCATCTAGGATCTACATGGTGCCCCAAAGACTATATTTTCAAATTCCCAAGTTTGAGAAATAAAACACCACACTATAATAAAAATATAAATGTTTTTTACTATGCAGGTTGCTTAGCCCCTAAGCATAGCCCCAAGTTAGGATAAGTGGACTTGTACCCAAAGGGTGCTAAGTTCAAATTATTCCTATAACATATTATATATGTTTAGCTAATAATTATTTTGGGTGTAACTTAGATTTACTTTTCCTTTTTTAATGTAATTTTGCATTAGATTAAGATAAGTGTTATGGGGATTAAGGATAAGTATTGGTTATAAGACCATATCTTATATACCATGTGATACCATTGGAGCAAACTACATCCCACTCAAGCCAAGAGAAAGGAAGAAGTGGAACAAATCAAGATTGAAAGAATGAATGGTGAAGAGTGAAGAATGGAGGATGAAGAAAGAAGACCCCCATAACACTTATCATTTTAAAAATTGTAATTATTCTTTCATTATACCAGTATGTATAAAGGTAGGGCTTGGCTACATATTTCTTTTTTTGGTGCAAGTTACAGAATCGAATTTTTTTATTCTTTTGATAGCTTTATAAAAGTTGTTTGATTTTTGTTTATCTTGTGCATTAGAAATAGCATGCCTTTTATAATTTCTTTATGATTGGTGATTGTGGCTGGATGTGATTAGTTAAGGAAAAAAATAAATTTTCTATCTCATTAACAACTCATAACTAAAATTTTAAAATAATTCATAACCTCACATAAAAGCCTAGGAATTAAATCAAGATGATAAAATTTTATAACCCCTTAGTGGATGAATGAATGTATGATTATGTTCTTCCACTTGAAGAGAGGGCTTCCATGCCGAGAATAAAGGCTAACCATAAGAGTTTGATGGAAGGACACCTCTTTCTCTCATTTAGCCCACAAATTTCTTATGCATTTAGGCATACAAACCTATAGCCTATGTCAAAATAAAAGTCCAAAATTAAATAAAACTTGACAAATTGCATTAAATTTAAGTCATTATTCATGCCCTTCATGAGTATCTTTAGAAGAGATATAGTTTCTTTTCTAAGTAAATAAATCCTAACCATCTTACAAAGCATATGACTTGCCTATATGTATTTAATGAGGAGTTAGTGGCTACCAGATAATAAGCTCTTAGGGTGATTCACCTCTTGTAGCATCATATACCCATTTTTTTGCCTTAGATTTAAGTGCTTGCCAAAGCTCCCTAGATTCAAGATATGAGGTTGTGTTCCTTGTGGCTACAAGCATAAATCCTCAACTCTTAGGTATTATAATCTTGTATTATGGAATTATAAGTCTGCTTCTAATAAAATTCAACAAACAAATAAATCTTAAATTCAAATGTATAAAGCCCAACCATAGGATATATTGAGTGCTCAAGTTTCTAATCATGAGCACTCTACTCATCTCCTTGGTTTGATAAGAACTCTTCCCTTTGATCTCTCACACTTGATTTTCAAAATATAACTAATCCTTTGATATATCTTTGAATTCTTTTGGAGACAAACACGCCACTTAGAGTTCTGTGATTTCTCTTGGGATGTATAGAGGCTTGCCTCAAGAAACTTAATGAACTTGGTTTAAATATACCGCTTTGCTTTTTTCATGTGAAATAGAAAAATCTTTGGTATATAAGACCCATCATGCCTTAGAGTCCTCATTAGGTGATAGTCCATTATAATATAGTGACTTATTTCTTGAGATAGTACATTTATGTGTACACTATCAATGAGTACATCTGGATCTCGTGGTGTCACCTCACAAACATACACACACAAAAAATAAACACTGACCTCCCAACCTACTTAAATTGGTTGAGTATGGGTTCTAAATCAAGATCATATGGAAAAGTCTCTCCTCCAAATATCAAAATCTCTCCAAAATTCAATGAACCCCACTTACCATACCTAAATTGTTAAGTGTGGGTTCAAATTCTAAAATAAGTATAAGTCAATGATTGAAGGAAAACATCAATGCAAGGGTCTCACTCTCAATTATTTTCAATAAATGCAATGATTTCGACAGACCCAACTTCCCCTGATCATGGCTCAAGAAGTTCATCTTCTCTTTTCCTTCTGATGTAGATTTGGCCTTAGATCAGGCCAATCTCACCACGACTGATACCACCAACCTAATATATTTTGGTCATGGCTTTGAGGGGGTATGCATTACTTATAAGGGGGCAGACCTCACAACCGTTAGTAGGGAGGAGGTGGAGAGACAAACGCCACTCATCCACTTGGATATCCCTTCTAACTCTGAGTTTTCCTCACTTGGGGGAAGGTAGTGGTTCCCATGCCCCTCAGTCTCATGAGTGTGGCCATAGCTCCAAAGGAAGCTACTAACCTCGTTGATCACCCCAAAGGGGAAGGCTCTTAGATTCCGAGGTCTCCTCACTTTAAGGTAAGTGAGCTCGCTTTGCCTTGCTCACTTGCACCCAAGCACAACAAAAATCAAGATTGCTGGGTCACGAGTAAAGAGCTGATGCCGCTTCCATGTTGAGGAGGTTCTCCGTGAGACCTCTCCACTTCTAAGTGGTAGTTCCACTCAAATGAAGAGGAGGATTACCGAGGATCGCTTCTCCTCCATCACCAAAGATACCACATAGGATGTTTACGCCAGTGCAGATCTTATGGACGCCAAAGTTTATCTTGTTTGACTAAGATCCATGATCCCAATGAGTGTTAGGATCCATAGAAAGAGAGGCTCAGTATCTACCTAGCGTGGAGAGCAACCGAGTATGCTCGGCCCTCTCCTTGATGGATTTTCATCATCTCCCCTCGTGGTCGATCACTCAGACATGATTATTCTTATCGGCATAATCTGCCACAAACAGAGATCTCCAATTGAGGAGCAGTCGATGTTGCCATCACACTGCTCCTCTCATCGTCCACCATCACCAGTTTATCTTGCAGCATCTACCATTCCCGCAAAGGTCCAGAAGCCCCCATTTGGGGAGAGACATTCCCCTCTAGTGATCCATCTATGGTCCAAGGATCCAGCTCCTTCCATTCCACCTATTGAGGTGAGATTGAGCTTCCCAGCTCGATCCCCTACCTCAACTGTGGTCAGGAAGGAGTGGTGACCCAAGAGCGTCATCGTCGCACCACCTCCACCACAACATACAGAGATATAGGGGAGTGGACATAGACACGGTTGTTGACCTCATTTTTAGAATGAGATCTCAACCCCTCCATCATAGGCATAAGACTCCTCTTAAACACTAAGAGTTCCTTAGTCTTAAGACACTTTTAGTAATTAGGTGAACACTTAACCTAACCCTAGAGACTTAGAAGAGTTAGCTATAGGAATAGGTCATGCCTTAGCGGTGTTAGGAAAACTTGTCTACCCTATAGTTTATACCAAATCCTCACTTCCATATTTCAAGTCAAACTCAAAATTCAAATCAACTTCAAACTCAAATCAATTCCAACTTAATTGATTTTCCCAAAACTTAAATCAATTCCAATGGATTTTCTCAAATCATGAATCAATTCTAAATGATTGAAACCCATGATTGAATTCTAAATCTAAAATCTTTCCTAAGTTATTTTGATTTCATCTTATGGACTTAGCTCAAATCAAATTACTTCAAACTCAAGATATTTTTCAAAACCAATTTATATTCTCACTTATATTTACAAATATAAATGAAATATAAATTCATAATAAAAATTAAATTCAAAACTCAAATCCAAACCTAACCTAAGTCCAACCTAAACTCTTTCAACATAAATCCTAAAACTCCTTCAAATCAAATCAAATCATTCCAAACTCAAAAGATTTTTCATAACATTTAAATTCTCATTTATAATCATAAATATAAATGAAATGATTCAAATAACCAAAACCAAATTCAAAACTCAAACCCAAATCTACCTAAATCCAACCTATACTTTTCAAGTCAAATTCTTGAACTTAAATAAATTCAAATCAATCCAAATCCTTGATTTTCTTCATTTTTCAATCAATCCTTCAATCATGAATCCAAATATAAACATAAACTTTAATCATCAAACCAAAACTAAATTCAAACTCAAACCCAAGTCAAACCCATGTTCATCCTTTGAACTTGAAATTGTCAAATGAATCAAAACTATTTGACTCCAAATCACTTGCAAATGGATTTATATTTCAATCATAAGTCCATATGAGTTCAACCAAACTTGAATCAAGCCTTGATCAATTTGACCCACTTAGGCTCACTTGACCCAAAGTGACCTAAAGTACCTTGAGCCAAATTCTAATCTACCCAAATGGGATTGAACTAAGCCATCTAAGCCTCACATTGTGAGCAACAATCATCATATGATCAATCACTCAAATTAGTCAAACCAAGTCAAACCTTGACCAAGTCAACACTTAGCCAAATGAAACTCAAACTAGCCAAAAATCCACCATGGCCAAATTGATTGAAACCATTGATCAAAACCAATTCATGATCAATGTTTGAACTTGACCAAGTCATCATTTGAGCCTAACCTAGCCCAATTGGCCACTTGACCTAAGTTGACCCAACTTGACCTAAAAAGTCAAAATATGTCAAATCTTGATCTAAGCCAAATTGATTGCAACCAATGGGTCAAATTCATTCTAAACCACTTGTTAACTCAAACAAAGCTCACCAACTAGACCAACCTAGCCCAATTGACCATGAACCCAACTTGACCTAAAAGGTTAAATCAAGCCAAAATTAAACCAAACCAACCAAAGCTTGCAAATATTTCAAATGACCAACCAAAGCTAAACCAACCCATGACCTAATCCAATTAGGTCAAATGGGTCAAATTGGTCAGCTTGACCCATTTGACCAAAATGAAATCAAATGAACCAAACCAAATATAAACCAAATTGAACCAAACCAATGATGCCAACATATTTCAAATGGTCAAATGAACTTGACCCAACCCTTGGTTCGACCCAATTTGATCAATTGGTCAACTTGACTAAGTTGACCCATTTTGACCTAAATGGGTCAACATGAGCCAAATAACATCAAATCAACTCCAAATTCCTTTGAAATTTGGACCAACCCATTTCAAACTATTCAAATCTGCCTAAAGTAAAATTAGAGCCAAATGACCATTTACCATTAGGTCAAGGGGTAACATATGGCCAATTCTACTTGGAATTTATCATATCCTTTTCATGGCCACTTAACACCCTCTTAGCGAACCAAGTGGACACTAATGAGTGTGGTGCACATGACCCAATGGGTTTGGGTCAGCCAAACACAACCCAAGGACAAAATCGACCACCCAATAGGAAATTCTCCACATTGGATCACTCCTCCACTCAAATGAGCGCATGGAAACTTCTTCACTCCCTTCTTGCCAAAATCAATCACATGCCACCTTATAAACAACCCTACCCATGAGATCAATTTGATCAAAATGGCAAATCAAGATTCATCCGATCCTTGTGGGGGGAGATATACTCCCTCATTCCACTTCAATCCAAGTCACTTGCATTCGAAAAGGAGATCCCAAAAGCTCCCCAAGCTCTCTCTTGCATTTCATAAGCTCTTCCATTCTCCATTTCTTGCTTTGCCAAAATAGGAGGCTAAGGAATTTTCCAACTCACTCAAAACCAAAGCTCAATTCCTTGCAAGCACCTTCAATCACCACCCAAAGCTCATCCAAGCTTCCAAGGCCCAAGGGAGGAGCTAGACCAAAGCCGCAAGCCTAGAGGAGTTTGGTCAATTGGAAGATCACTCAACCTCAAACCTTCAATGGGCTTCCACTAGACAAAGCTATCTCCTTGGGGAGCACCAATAGCCTCCATGAGGTACTATTCAAACCAAGCTTGCATTGAAATTTTCTTGGTCCTTTTGAAGGGAATTGTAACCCAAGTGATTTCCACCATTAGAACTTCATCTTCTTGTATGTTGATGGTGTGGGTTCAATCTTAGCTCAATTCGAACTCAATCGAGCTCAGATCAAACCATGGGGATGGACTCCATCTCCTCACAAGCAGGGAAGAATCATGGACGTCCATCTCGATATATTTTGGATGGATGGTATTAATCCACAGATCATCACCTAAAATCATAGATTTAATGACCGTTCCAATCTTGATCAGGTGGAAAAAAATCGCACCGTCGATGCATAGGATATGAAAACTTAAGTGACGAATCCCATCTCACCACATGAAAAGTGACGGGTCCACACATGTGGAGTTATATAATGGGATTTAATTATCTAATAATCATAATCTTCAAAATACATAACTAAATATAGAAAAATAAAAAATACAAACTCAATGCATTTTAAGATAATTCAAAGGGGAATAATCTAAAAATTAAGTTTAATTAATTTTGAATAGTAAATTTTATAATTTATATTTTTAATGTAATTATATTAGTTATTTCTTAATTACTTCAACAATTATTCCAAACTTCTAGTTGATTAATGGGATGACCCTCCATAATTTTCTTGGAATTTAGTGTTGTTAATTAGGTAATTGCTTGATTCAATCACTCTTAATTAATTAAATGATTAATTAACTATTAAATAGTGATAAATTCATTAATTAAGTTTGTTAATTAGCTTAGAACAGTGAATGGACTTAGGTAATGAGATTAGAGTTCTTTCCCAAATCTTTTCCCTAAGTTTATTTCATTTTGATAAAATCTAATTAAGGTGCAAATTAATTATATAGTTTAATCATTTATTAAATGGATTAATTAATCAAATTTTAAAATCAAATCAATTTGAATTTAATCAATCTTCTTGGGTAGATACTTAAGTGTTCAATAACCTAAAGCTAAGGAAATCATATCAACTCATATATGTGGGAAGGGTTATGAAAGTACCTAAATTAAACCCTTTAGCTTAATTAATCATTAATTATGAGCCATATGCATTAGGCCCCTTTCTTTATTAGGTGCATTGTTGATTTAAATTTCTTGTGATTTTATGTCATACATTGGCTCATAATTTGGTTAAATATGTTAAAGTGGTGTAGGTAAGGGTAAATAGACTTAATGTACACCTTTTAACAAAATATAAAATCAATTTAATGATTCTAAAAATTAAACTAAATCAACTCACACATGGGGAATGGGTTAGGACCAGCAAACCTTTTCACATTTTCCTAAGTCAAATCAAACTCAAAAAAATAAATTTCCTTAAATTAATTTGATTCATAAATAATCATATTCCATAGATTATCTTTAGAATTAATTAGGTAAATGAAATCACATGCTTACATCACTTTATTTCTTTTCTAGCATGCTAAATGTGTGTGTCATATGAAAATCATGCATTCATGTCTTTGAAAATCAAATTAAAATAAAATATTTTTTATGTCAAATTGCTATGTTTTGGCTAAAGTAAGAATATAAATGGCTATTATCACTACTAAATCCAAAATTATTTTCAAAACTTAGAAATCAAATATTACAATGAAAGGTATGCTACTTATAATTATTTATAAGCTTGCATGTGAGTATAATATAAGATGTGCATTATGTGACTTTCCTTCTCTCTTTTAACATGAATAGATTTGCAAAGTGTATAGTTCATTTGAAAAGAACACAACACTTGCTTAAATATTCCAACTCATTCATATGTTATCTTAAGAAGGATCTTCAAATTTACATATATAAATCAAACAACCAACAAATCAAACAAAAAACTTAAACTTTTGCATGATTCTTTTCCATTCATTTCTTTTGTACATACACATGTATTTAAGAAAAGTGGTATATTAGTTACATCCCTGGGGTTGAGGCTTTAAGTAGCCTCAAGTTGGTCTTGTACCTTACACCCCTGGTGTAGAAAATAATGGTACTCACTTATGTCTTTCATACATGTAAATGTGCATATGAAAAATGGATAAAAGAATCTCTTTTTCTACTTAACAAAATCATGCATCATGAAGCATCCAAATTTTCCTAAATATCTCTTAGCATTCATCATCAAGGTGTGCTAACATCTCCTTTTGTATGTATAGATATGCTTAGATTCATCATATGCATGTATACATGTTGGAAAGAAATAAAGTATTGTGTGTTTGTGATAGTAATTCACTTTACTTAATCTTAAATGTCTTTCTTTTGAATAGGTTGTTTAGAAAATATAAACTTTGGATTAATTAAAATA
Organism: Cymbidium sinense; assembly: GCA_021442155.1. Lineage (NCBI taxonomy): Eukaryota > Viridiplantae > Streptophyta > Magnoliopsida > Asparagales > Orchidaceae > Cymbidium > Cymbidium sinense. The sequence continues at coordinate 110,391 of JAKCPB010001630.1, forward strand.
CATAATAAAACATTCACTAAAAAAAAATCATTAATGAATCTCTTAGAAATTACTTAAGGGAGAAAGAGAAGTTCTCTCTTTTTTCTCTCTTTACACTTAGTAATTAATTGTAGTTCATTCTAACCAAATCAAATCATAAAATAAAATCAACCAAATCAACTAAATCACTTAAATGAAATCCCTCTAAGTTGAACTCTTCATACATAGAAAATTCTAACCTTAAAGCTAGCTAAGACATACCACATAAAGCCTTAAATGCACATACATTAGCTAAGTCACCATTTCTAGCTGTGTTTGGTGCATGGTTTGATGTTTGTTTTATTTTGTGATGTAATGTTTTTGGATGTTAGTGTATGTGTAGACTAATGGTAGGACAATCTTAGTCTAATCATTATCTTCTAGAGGGATTGTGCTTAAGGCGTAATAAAAATATACATGCTTTTTGTGGTGCTTATACCCCTAAGCATAATCCAAAATAGTGTGTGGACTTAGTTACTCATGTGTGGGGTGCTAAGTCCAATTTATTCATATACATGCTTGGGATTGTGTGGTGTGTTTAGCTAATCTATGTTTTGTAAGTTTTAGTTAAATTTACTTTTCCCATTTTCATTTAAATTTATAATTAGGATTTAGAATGAATGTTATGGGGGATTAGGGTGAACATTGGTCATAAGGTTATGTCTTATGTATCAAGTGAAGCCTTTGGAGCAACCACATTTCAACCAACCAAAAGAAGAAAGAAGAAAATAAGAAGAAAGAAGAAAGAAGAAATGAAGAATGAAGACCCCCATAACATGAATTCCTTCTTGATTGTAATTAATCTATTTGTAATCCGGGTTGTATAAGGGTAGAACTTGGCTACCTAATTTGTTTTCGGGTGTGCGGTGGAGCTCGACCACAAAAGGCCTCTTATTCTTTTGTGCTAGCTTTATAAATTGTTTGATGTTTGTTTAGCTTATGCATTAAGATGACATGTTTTCCTAGTTTCTTCCTTACTTTGATGTATGGCCTGGATGCGATTAGGCTCTTAAGGAAAAATAAATTTTCTATCTAACTAATCAACTCAAAATTAAAAATTAATAACTCATAACTTCACTTAAAGCTTGGGTTATAAAATAAGATAAAAGATTTAGCAACCCCTCATGCATAAAAAACATCTTACTTCACTCTTGCTTATGGAGGGCTTCCACTCATGCCAGGGAACTTGGCTTGACCTTCGAGAGCCATGGTAGATACACACCTTCTTCTTACTGATTTTGGCCCATAATCCAATTTCTCATGCATTAGGCATATGAATCCTATAGCCTGTGTCAGATCAATTGTCCAAAAATGAAAATAAAACATAATAAAATTTGCATTAGATTTAAGTCATTAATCATGCCTTACATGATCTAGTCTCTTAGGGAGTGTGTTTAAGGACTTACTCTCTTTCTAAATAAATAATAGCTAATTATCTCACAAAGCATATGACTTGCCCACATGTATTTAAAATCATAGGAGAGTTAGTTAGCCACCCTAGTGGTTGTAAGTCCAAATAGTTGGGTGGTTTATCCTCTCTGTGAGGTAAACCATACCCATTTTGCCTTAGATTTAGGTCATGCTTTAGCCCTCGCCAAAGCTCCCGAGATTTAGGTACACAGGTTGCTACTTCCCTTTACAGGCTACAAGCATAAATCCTCACCTCTTAGGTATCTCCATGATCTTGTATCATGGAATTGTAAGTCCTAGATTTCTAATAAAAACTCAACTCAAACAAATAAATCACTTAAATTTCAAAAATATAAAGCCCAACCATAGGATAGTTTGGGATGCTTATTAGGCCTCTTAGTATCATAAGCATCCCCTACTTATCTTCCTTTGGTCTCGATAATAACTCCCTCTTCTTGATCAATCCCACTTGATCTTCTAAAAATAAACCAATTGATTGATAGTCTTATCTTTGAAATCTTTGGAGATAATGATCATTTACCTTAATCAAGAATATTTCTAAGGAAGCAATAAGATGATTGATCCTCCTAGTGAGAAAATCTTGATAATAGGTAGTATGTTGCATGTACAAAGAAGCACCTACTAATATGGCAGTATTTATCTTAGTTCAGCCTAGCATAGTAGACCGATCATAAGATGACATATTAGCGGATTACTTTAACGAGAAGAGATAGATTTTTGGGAGTGACCCTCGATGATAGTCATTCAATCGATGAAGATGACATGTCGGATGATACAATCGAGTCACATTATTGACACTCGGATCCTTACAACAGATCAAACTAGCCAAGAAGGTGTTATGAAGGAAGGTGACACTTCACCGACTTAGCACCTCCACCAAATGCATGATGATCACATTGACAAGATATGGAAGAAGATTGAGGAGTTGATGGCAGTTGTAGCATTGTAACTAAGCCCCCACAACCCTCCCATGATATGATCCATAAGTACATACCTTAGAGTGTCATGCACTCACAGAGGATGATGCTGAAGTTTGCATAGGAAGGTTATATATGTCATCTCCATGCATGAAAAAGATACCAAAAACATGGTAGAGTAGCAGGTGAGGGAAGCGATGGTGCAACCCCAGGGGAGCTCATCTATTCCAAAAGGTAGACCATATTCGGAGGAATTTGATGTAGTTCAATACCGTAAGGGTTTTGTGATGCCTTCTTTTAAAATCTTTGATGGCAATGGGAACTCACATCAATATATTGCACATTTTAGAGCTAGTTGCTACAACACTGGTGGCAGTGACACACTATTGTTCAAACTTTTTATTACAGTAACAATGGTTGCATTTGATTAGAATGTCAAACCGCCAATGGTTCGGGGCTTTTATCGAGTTAAGCACCTCTTCATCAAGAGGTTTAGCTCATTAAAGAGTGATTGTAGTGATCTTATTATAGACACAAGTTCCCAATGTCCCTTGTTTATTATATTCTCGTGGCAACTTGAGCATGAAATGTGACCGCAATGTTCAACATCATGCCATTGAGATTCTCCTCAAGAATATTAATGGCGATCGCTTCATGCTTAATTTTACCATCCGGACATTTGAGAAACTAATTAACAAGGCATCTAGCCTACAAGAAGAGGCAAAATAGTCACCCTTTCCCGCCCAATCATCTCGGCCCAAGCCATAGAAGGTGTTCGAGAAGAAGCCAAGTAGGTGGTGGATGAGGGAAGCAACAGTCTAGATGAGAGACCAAGCTGCCTCCTTTGCCACCTCTTCTGCCACCACCTCAATTATCATATCAACCGCCATAACAACATTCCATTAATATCAAGAAATTTTACTTAGTAACAGATTCCTATCTCTACCAGATTTAATACCTATTAAGAATAAAGATCATCATACTAGCCCAAGAGTGGGGATGTAAGAGTAATGATTCAAACATTGCCTACCACCACATGATTAGTCATGTCTTAGAGGATTGTATTACATTTAAGGACTGCTTGATGTACAAGTCAAGCATTGTAGTCATCTTCAAGGAATACTTAGTAGAACAACCTTCCAGTTCTATTAGGATAATTCTTGGGGAAACTTATGATCCTCTGAAGACCAAAAAAGGTTGGGATATTACCTTATCTCGAACCTCTAAAAATGTAGTTTCAAAAATTAAGAAACTCTCTCTAAAGGTGCTGAGGTAGCTCAAACTCGCAAAGGTTTGCAAGTTGTCAAAGACAACTTGAGATGTAAAGAAACAAAGATTATCCATTTTCTCCGGATAGCCAAGAATACCACCATCCAGTCCATCATCCATCTAACTTCTTCCTCCACTAGCTCTCTTCTACTAGTAGGAGCATTGTATCACAAAGGCATTAAATCCCCGCTTACTTGATTTCTATCATGTACCTCCACCTAAAAAAGAAATCAATGAAGAAAGCTTTCACTTACATCATATCCACTGATACTTTTAGATTTTATTCCTCTTGAAAACTCTCCAAGTCTAGAAAATAATGATAGCTCTAGTCATCATCTTCTGATATAATGACTTTCTTTTTTAATCAATGTTCACCTCTTGAGATTGATTTGGAGTCAATACTCGAGATCCCATGGGAGAAGTTGTGCTGATGAGAAGGTAGAACTTTCCATAAGTTCATCATTCCAATAAGTCACTAAAGTCAACCTACGTAGTGGCAAAGTTCTACCTCCTAGGGTACCATCTCTTGATAAGGGTAAATAAGTCATTGGTTCCAGTGAATAGATAACCCCTCCACAGGAACTCCACCCATGGATATGCTTGTGGAGGACCAAGTCAAAGTTGATTACAACATTCTAGCACATCTTAGAAAGTTGTCAGCTAAGTTAAGCATATATGACACCCTTGTCTTATCCAAAGAGATGAATGAATCTCATTCTTGATCCGAGATATGCTTAGCTCGACCATCAAGAGAGGCACACAACTCAAAAGGACATCTGGAGTTATTCAACATGAAGACTTTTCTGGAATGACCAAGCACAACCACTCTTACATTACTGCATTGATAAATCTGATATCAAGAGTTCTCGTTGACCAAGGTGCATCAATCAACATTATGAGTTTAAGAAAATTTGCCTACTTGAAGATCAACATCTCTAAACTCCAAAAATAGAGGATGATGTTGAGAGGATTCAATGAACAAGGTGAAAGGGCCTTCCATAGTGTTGCCATTAGAGATAGATGATTGGAAGAAAGCCAAGTTTCATATCATGATCGATATATCTTTCACCTTTTTGGGAGACCATGGATACATGAGAAAAACATAGTTCCATCCTCTCTACATCAATGCATGAAGTTCATGAGAGGTGGAGTTGAGTACTGCATCAAGGGAAATCTTAAGACCTTCATAGTTCATGAAGTCAAGATTTATGAGGATGCAGCCTATTTTCTTTCCCAAAACCAGCAAGTCCATTCTGAAAAATCTAGTCAAGATCCCCAAGAGGGACAAAAAAAAGAAAATGAAATATAAAAAGAAAAGAAAAAATAAATATAAAAAAGAAAATAAAAGAGAGCGATACATGGACTTAGGGGAAGATATAGAGTCTGACATTAGATTTCACCCATAGTTCATTACTCCATTCGAATATATGGGTAGGATGACCCAACCCCACCGTGTGAGGCAGAGGATATTTCAGGCAGAGGTGGAAAATCTCCATTAGCCACCAATAAGGTATGTCTACCACTAGAGTACAATCCATTAGATTAGTTCAAAGGATGAGTCTTATATGGTTAGCACACTAGCTAGCCCTTCTAGAAGATCCCTTTCAAGGTGACGTTGGAGCATGAAGTGATGAAGGGCTCCAACAAAGCATAAATGTATCCAAGTTTGCATATGAGAAAGTCGAGTCTTGGGAACCTTAGCTCTAACCCACTTTCTTCCAAAGTTGAGGGTTTGGTAGTTAAGGAAGCCCCAAGTCATCCAGATGGGAGAACTGAGGTTCTTTTGGGAGTATCATCCTCAAGTGAAATTGATGTAGAACTTGAGGATGATTCATATATATTTAATACAATTGCCTTTTGAGTACTGCTGTGTTCTTAATTTAGTAAATAAAGGATTAATCCCACATACTTAAACATAGGTCAAATTACTTTGAAAGGTTATGGGACAACCAAAGCATACATCAATCAAGACCGATTAGATTCATAGTGGGCCTAGTTGATGATGATAATTATCAGTCATCACCAATCATTTGAAATGATAGGTTCTTTTCAAATCATGCTAACTCATAGGAGGTGTGTTTAGAAACTTGATGATCCAAATGATCTTGAAGTCGAGATGCACCAAAGTTCAAAGAGGAGATCGTCAACCATCAACGAGCTCAAAAAATTAACTTAGAATAAGAGAAATCGACGTCCGACATACATCGTTCTTATGAGAAGAAACAATGACTTAGTTAGCTATTGACAAGTTTAAGGACTACTTGCATGGAGTTATGAAGAGATGCCCGCTTTATCTCTAACGTAGTCCATAAACTAGCAATAGAACCTAATGCTAACCCTATCAAGTAAGCTCTAGACGATGTGATTAGACATCAAGCGGTCATTTCTAAAATCAAGAAATTGATCAAGGCTGGCTTTATTAGGGAAGAAAAATATCCCACCTGATTAGCCAGTGTCATCCCAGTTAAGAAAATGAATGACCAAATTTGTATATGCGTCAATTTTGTGGATCTAAATAAGGCATGTCCAAAAGATTAATTTTCACTACCAATACTAGAACTGATGGTGGATATTGCCTCATCTCATGTAGCCATCTCTTTCATGGATGGCTCGTCTAGTTATAACCAAATAAAGATGGCCCCTGAAGATGAAAGGAACACTTCATTTCGAACCGATCAGAATCTTTTACTATAGGGTCATGCCTTTCGGCCTTAAAATGTGTTACATATACCTTATGAATCGATCTTCAACAAACTTATTCATAATTAGGTTGAATGTTATGTTGATGATCTTGTAGTCAAAAGTAAAGAAAAAGAAGACAACCTCTTTGACTTGAAGTAGTTTTCAAATGATTAAGATAATATAACCTAAAAATAAATCCCTTGAAGTGTGCATTCGGAGTAACTTCAGGAAAATTCCTTGGGTTTGTTGTTCGGCATCGTAGGGTACAAATTGATCCGGAGATGATCAAGGCGATATTAGAAATGCCACCCCCTAAAAGTCTAACTCAACTCAGATCATTCTAAGCGCGTATCTAAGATGCTTCATTTCCAACCTATCGAGAAACCATTTTAGCACTTGTCAAAAAGGATGCCAAGTTCAAGTGGGATGACAAGTGTCAACATGCCTTCGAAGACATCAAGCACTACCTGATGATGCTGCCAGTTCTAATAGCCCCTATCTCAGGCAAGTTGCTCATTACTATATACTACTGCATTACATGACTCCCTTGGCGCTTTGTTGGCCCAAACTAACCATAAAGGGAAAGAGAATGCACTCTACTATCTTAGTCAACGTCTAATCCCTGTTGAGGCAAACTATCCACCTATTGAAAAGCACTACCTAGCTTTAATATTTGCAACCCAAAAGCTATGGCATTGCATGCTTTCTCATAAGGTGAATCTGATCTCTAGGATCAATCCACTGCAATATCTCATAACACGGTTGACGCTATATGGACGGTTAGCACATTGGATCATGATTTCATCGTAGTTTGACATCACTTTCATACCCCTTCATGCGGTGAAAGGATAAGCACTAGCACATTTCTTAGCGACACACTCACTTCCTGTTGATTCTTCGCTTAGTGATGACCTCCCTGATGAATATATCATAAACTTAGGGGACACTAGCATTCTCTATTGGGAGATGTATTTTGATGGTGCAGCTTCCTTTCAAAAAAGAGAATAGCCATGATCTACTCTTCCAAAAAAGGCAAAGGTAGGAATAGTTCTTCTAACTCTGCACCGCGATGTGATGAGATTCTCATATCATCTATCCAATCCATGGACCAACAACAAAGTCAAATATGAAGCTTTGATTATCAGTTTGGAGTTAGCCATTATACTATGCATCCAGAGTATCAACATATTCGGGGATTCTCAGTTAGTTATCAACCAAATTATTTGGTCTTATAAGGTTTTGAAGCCTAAGCTCCATCATTACAACAAGTACGCCATGGAGTTGTTGGCTCAAATCCTAGAAGTTACCATTTATAAGATTCATTGAGGAGAAAATGCAGTAACATATGCATTAGTCAAGCTTGCCAAAGAGTTGGCATGTCCAGAAGATGAGTCCATAAAAATAAGGGTTCAAAATAGACAAGTCTTATCCTTTGTTGACGTTGAACTCATTGAGAGACTCTCTCTTGAAATGGAGGTTGCCATTACCAAAAAGGATAAGGAGTTATATTGGAGGCAACCATTCATGGATTATCTAAGTATAGACAAACTACCTCAAAAGAAGTCACTGGCACATCAGGTAAAGCAGAGAGCCCTTTCCTACACTCTCGTGGATGGAACCTTGTATCGACGGTCCTTCGATGATATATGTGGTTACGTTGTTTGGACAAACGAAGCCCATAAGATCATGTCGAGGTACACTCGTTTATGTGGAGCGATTCAATCTCAAGATCAAAGACAAGATCAAGAGACCAGGATACTACTAGCCTTCGATGATCACAAACTGCATGGACATAGCCAGGAGATGCCACCAATGTCAGGTGCACTGTGTGGTCTTACACCAACCACCCAACATTCTACCCGACATTGGCCTCATGGCCATTTGAGTGTTTGGGTACTGACATAGTGGGTCCAATTGATCCTCCTTCTTTGAAGGGTCATCGGTTCATTCTAGCTGGCACTGACTACTTTTCCAAGGGAGGTAATCTAGAGAGGTCACAAAGATGTGCTCTAGTTTTTTAGGAACCATATCGTATATAGGTTTGGGGTGCCTCGATAAATTATATTTGATAATGGTACTGCATTCAAGAGTACCAAAATTAATAGTTTTGCCCGAAGACACAACATAGATTGGAGATACTCTACCATATATTACCCAAGGGCAAATAGCTTAGCAGAAGCATTCAACAAAACTCTCATCTAGATATTAAAGAAGACACTCGATGATAATAAATGTTAGTGGCATGAACAGTTAGTTGATGCCTTGTGGGCTTACCGCACCACATATAGAACTCCAACTCATTCTTCCCCATTCTCCTTAGTGTATGGGTCTGAAGCAGTTCTACCATTAGAAGTCTAACTCCCATCATTAAGGACAGCTGTGGGTAGTAAAATCATAATGAAGTAGAATGCCATATTGCAGTTAGAAGAGCTCGAAGGTTTGGAGGAGAAATGCCTCCGGACATGCCAAAATCTTGAGTTGTACATAGTCAAAATGATTCAAGCTCATAACAAGTTGGTTAGTCCTAGTGCATTTCAAGTAGGAGAGCTTATTTTAGTTCTAAGGAGACCAATTATTGCCCGTCAAAAGATGGGAGGCAAGTTTGAACCCACTTGGGAAGGCCTTTTTACCATAGAAAAGGCCTACCAAGGAGGATATTATCAGCTTATAAATTGTAAGGGAGAGCACCCTATACTTCCAATAAATGGGCTCTAGCTAAAGAAATACTATTCATAAATCTTGTTTCAAATCAATCATCAATAAAATTTCTTTCATCTCAAACTCCATCTCTTCATCTTGGTTAGAAATATATTTGCGTGTGAATCCATCGCGATATGTTTAGGATAGGTGTAAGGAACCCAAGTGGCATCATATCCTTTAGCAACACAGTACCAACACAAACTGCACACAATCACATATAAAATAAACATATATCTTTTGTCTCGAGCTATTTTTATGTGGGATAAAGCCTCCTATGGCACTCACTTATTAATTGCTCTAGGTCAGGCTAACATGCTACCTTGCTAGTGTGTCACCCCAATGGTTATTTGTCTAGAGAATGTAAGTCTACGAGCTTTCTTCCTAACTTGACCATTGCAAACCGAGCATCCTATTGGTACTCACACACCAAGCTACCCCCATATTGACTTTGGTAAAGAGGATGTAAGCTGCTTTTCTTCTGACTAGCTATAATGCAATGGGTCGAGTATATTTGAGGCTTAGGATAAGTCCCCAATGGATCCTTTCCCTGACGCTAATTTTGGGTCCACATGGGACTCCCACTTGGTAGTCACCCCAGTCTAAGATTTATGCCATGATGACTATTCATGATCATTTTGTCTCTAAGATGTAAGTCTACAAGCCTTCCTCTCAAATTGATCATCGCAAACCAATGGGCACCTTAGGTTGGTTGGTTATCACCATGCTAACGGTGACCCACCTAGTGGATACACCACTCATGGTAGATGTAAGTCTACAAGCATTCTCTCAGAGTTGGCCATCGTATACCTATAAGCTTTCTTTTACAAGGTCCTGGATAAAGCCCCTAGTGACCTCCCCTATGGGCACTCTATTTGGATCACATCCTTTTCGACCCCATTTAGACACTACTCCATTTACTCTTGAATTAGACAGTCCCCCTTTCCTAGTAGCCACCCCTATGGTTGGAGAATTTGTCTTGTAGATATGCATATTCTCCCTTTGTCTAGTAAGCCTGAAATAGGACTAGGCTGATATAAGTTCTTTCTCAGTGTGGTCTCTTGCACACTAACATGGTTCACGTAAACATATAAAGAAAATAAATATATATTTCTCATATTAGGTGGAAGACCCTGCACCTTTCTTAAGTAGGCATCCTATTTTTAGGGTAGTGTCAGCAAAATTTCCTATAGGAATCGCCTTACTACTTTTGAGTTGAGATAAGTCCCCGAGTCGGCACTCTCTCAGTAGTCGCCTTTAGGTTTGTTGTGCCACTAACAGGTCACCCTGGCAGTCATCCTTACTTTGGAATATATATAAGTCTATCATACATTCTTTCGATGATTGTACACATAGCCTTAGGTCTCATTTTTGTGCTATCAACCAATCACCCTAGTGGTTTCTTGTTTAGGAAGATGTAAATCTACAAGCTTTCTTCCTAACTTAACCATTTCACACTTGAAATGGACCCTTTAGGTTGGCTAGCTCTACCTCGCAGCTAGTAGACTATCCCTTTGGATTTGTAAATCCAAGATAGGACTAGGCTGATATTATCCTCTTCTTAATAGATCCATTGCACACCGACAGGGTCCATCTAAAATGAAATTAATTTTGACTATTTTTGAGTCGATATGAGTCCACATCGACATTCGCTCAATAGTCATCTTAGGTCGAGTTCGATTTGTTATGCTATCAACCGATCACCTCAGTGGTTCCAGGTTTAGGAGGATGTAAATCTACAAGCTTTCTTCCTAACTTGACCATTGCACACCAAAAGACATCCCTTAGGTTAGTTATCTCTACCCAACGGCTGGAAGACTATCCCTTTAGATTTGTAAATCTAAGATAGGACTAGGCTGATATTAGCCCCTTCTTAGTAGATCCATCGCACACTGATAGGATCCATCTAAAATGAAATTAATTTTGACTATTTTTGAGTCGATATGAGTCCATAGTGGCATTCACTCAATAGTCACCTTAGGTCGGGTTCGATTTGTTGTGCTATCAATCGATCACCCCAATGGTTCCTTATTTAGGAGAATGTAAGTCTACAAGCTTTCTTCTTAACTTGACCATTGCACATCGAAATGCACCTCTTAGGTTGGCTAGCTCTACCTCGTGGCCGATAGACTATCTCTTTGGATTTGTAAATCTAAGATAGGACTAGGCTGATATTAGCCTATTCTAAGTGGATTCATCACACACTGACAGGGTCCATTTAAAATAAAATTAATTTTGACTATTTCTGAGTCATTGTGAGTCCACAGCGGCATTCTTTCAATAGTCACCTTAGGTTGGGTTCGATTTTGTTGTGCTACTAGCAAATCACCCAGTGGTTCCTTGTTTCGGAGGATATTAGTCTACAAGCTTTCTTCCTGACTTGACCATTGCACACTGAAAGGCACCCCTAGGTTGGATAGTTCTACATGATGGCCGGTAGACTATCCCTTTGGATTTGTAAATCTAAGACAAGCCTAAGCTGATATATCCCCTTCTTAGTGGATCCATCGCACACCGACAGGATCCATTTTATTCAGTCCACCATCCTTCTCAAGTGGAATCTAAATTAAATCCATCCACTCTTATCCTTAGTGGATGCTCCCCAAAATAAACTAAAGAAATTCATATATTAAACCCATCTTATCCCTAATGGATCCAAACTCATATCTCAAGTAGATGTGCCCTCAAAAATCAAAATCGCATCCTCTCCCTAGTGAAATCTTGAATTATAAACAACACAAATTCTCACCCCTAATGGATGCCCACCAATTAAATAAAATCAAAATTTCTCCCCAGCGAGATACAAATCATATCCTAATCCCCAGCGGATCTTTTCTCCTGAAATTAAATCAAACTCAAACCCTTATCCTCTCTATGGATACTCTGAACCTGCTTCCCAAGTGGATGGTTCACATACTTGATCACTTAGTGGATCCTTTCTTCTTCTCTTATGCCCTTGGCATAAGTTGAGTTACATTGCACTAAGAACTTGATTTCATCAACATCTTGGGTTTAGGAGTAGATCATTTCTGTTAGTGCTTGCAATCCTTTGGATGTTATTGATCATCTCGATTAACACCAATATGTGCGATGTGCCTCGTTTATTACACCACACCTACTGGGCGCCCTTTTGTTGACCTCACTTTTGAAGTGAGTTCTCAACTTTCTCATCATAAATCTAGGACTCTTATAGACATTCAGAGTTTTTTAGTCTTAAGACACTTCTAGTGATTAGGTGAACACTTAACCTAAGCCTAGAGACTTAGAAGGGTTAGCCATAAGGATATATTATGCCTTAGGGACTTAGAAAAACTTGCCTACCCTATAGCCTAAACCCAATTCTTGCTTTCCTTCTCAAACCAAACCTCAAATTCATACCTAACCAAATTTCCAAGACTTATAATCAATCCCATGATCAAATTCAAGCTCAAGATTTCTCCATAAAACCCCATGATTAAATTCAAAGCCCTTCCTAAGTGTTTTGATTTCATCCTATGGACTTAGCCTTAACCAAATTCAAATCAATCCTGATTCAATTGATTTTCTCAAGAGATCACCCAATTTAATCATATACCAAATCTAAATCCAAGTTCCAAATCAAATTATTGAAACCCCAAACTAAATCAAACTAAATCAAACCAAGTTAAAATCCTTCTAAGCTATGGACCTACCTCTATAGGCTTAATCAAATCTTAAACTAAATCAACCCATAATTAATTTATTTCTTTATAAATTAATTATTCCTTCATTTATATTCATAAATATAAATGAAACCTACCCACCAATGATCAAAAATAAATCAAACTAAATCAATTCCCTACTTAAGCCCTTTTGACCTACATCCTTAAACTTGGTTAAATTTGCTTCCAAATCACTCCAAACTTAAGTGATTTTCTCATGGATCATTTATATCTTTATTTGTATCCCCAAATATAAATGAAAAATAAATTCAATGGCCAAAACCAAACCCAAATCAAATCTCCAATTTAATTTTTTTAAGCCATTTCTTGAACTTGGCCAAATGATACCCAAATCAATTCAAAACCCATGGATTTCTTCATGAATCAATCATCCCTTCAATCACTCACCCAAATATAAACATAAACTATAATTATCAAATCAAACTCAAGTCAACCAAGTCATGCCCAAGTTAGTTTTTTGACTTGAAAACTTCAAATGAGCCAAAATCCATTAGACTCCAAATTGATATTGGATTTATATTTCAATCATAGATCATATATGAGTTCAACTAACATGAATCAAGCCAAAACCAAACCAATTGGCCATTTAGGTCCACTTGACCCAAAGTGACCTAAAGGACCTTGAGCCAAATTCTAATCCACCCAAATTGATTAAACCAAGCCATCCAAACTCATATTATGATCAACAATCATCTTAGGGTGATCAACTACCTTGAATTGGGTCAAACTAAGTCAACTTTATCTTTTGATCAAATCAACCTTTAGCCCAAATAAAACTCAAACTAGCCAAAACCCACCATATATCAAATTGATTGAAACCATTAATTCAAACTCATTCATAATCAATGATTGAACATGACCAAAGCCTCAATTGAGCCAAACCAAGTCCAATTGACCATTTGACCTAAGTTGACCCAAATTGGCCTAAAAGCCAAAATGGGTCAAATCATGATTTAACCCAAATTGATTGTAAACCAATGGCTCAAGTTCATTCCAAATCATTTATTGAACTTGACCAAAGCCATGATTGAGCTCAATTTGACCAATTGGTCAACTTGATCCAACCTAGCCAAAATTGACCTAAGGGATCAAATTAGCTAAAATCCAAATTAAACCTAAATCAAGTCAAAGCAAAGCCTACAATCATTTTCAATTAATCAATTGAACATGAAACTACACCTAACCCAACCCAATTTGGTCAAATTTATCAAATTGGTCAACTTAGCCTATTTGACCTATTTGAATCCAAATGAGCCAAAATCAAACATAAGCCAAATTAATCAAAACCACTTGAACCAAAATCTTTAAGTCATCATTTAAACCTAACCCAAGCCTTAGTTTGACCCAATTTGACCAATTGGTCAACCCAACCTAACATGAACCTATTTGACCAAATGAAGCCAAAATACCCAAAACCAACTCATTTGACCCTAAAGTCTGACCAAACCTGACCCTAAGTCAGCCTAAAATCATCCCAAAAGCAAAGTGGACCCCACCCAAGGGAATTAGCCATTGGACACACCTCATTTGCATTGGATTCTCTCCATAAGAAGCAAAGTCCACTCTCTCATCACCATGCCCATCCACTTCATATGATAAACCCTAGCCTCCTAACCCACCCTAGAATAACTATGACTCACCATGGACCAAGGGAGGTGAACCAAGTCACCTCCTTCATACCTAGCACCCAAAGGACCAAGCAAACTCAATCCCCATATCTTATGTCGCCTTCCATTGCTTTCCACTCATGCCCACATGGAGTCGATGGTGATCCTCCAAGTAGATCATGAATTGGCTAAAAATTAGGGATGGATCCCGTCCGTTCATCAAGCACAATTTAGGGGCATACTCGCTCAATTCTCACAAGGATTGACACAATTCGCACTCTCTGAACACCCAAGTGAGAAATGAAATCCCTCAGAGCATTTCCAAGCCTTCCCAAGCCTCCCTCGATCAAAATTTCTCTCTCCCATGTGAAATTGAAATAGGGGAGGGTGCCTCCGATCCAAACTCCTTCATTTCTCCATCAAACTTCAATTAAATTTGCACACCCCATCTTCGTGTGTCATCAAAGCCATTGAAGCCATTTCTCGAGCTCCAAATCCACTCTAAGCACGAGTTCGACCAAGACCGAATGCTCAAAGGAAGTTTCTTGGCTTCTAAACCAATCCACCTCAAATCGTGTAGCTCAATAGGGATTCATTTTTACTAAATGAAGTTTCCTCGATTGTTAGAACCACCGGTCACAAGCTCCGGTGAGGTATGCCATTAAAATCAATCCTTGTATGAAAATGTGTTGGTCTTTTTCAAAGAAAACTTGCATTTGAGCCCATCTAGCCATTGGATCCTGGATCCTTCAAGGTGTGGGTGAGTTAAGTGGATCCAAGCTTGATCTCATCGATCCATATGACATGGCTCGCTTGTTCGTCACTCGTAAGAGGATGGATCACGGGCCGTCTGTTTCGTGTGATTTGAATGGATGATCGTGATCAGCTCACGCTTAGATTCCCTCTATTTTTTCCTTAACCATGGGATTTAATTATTGCCGTCCAATCTTAGATCGGACGGTCCACAGGAAAGTGCGTCCACCGCCGACTAACTCAACCGTGCGATGTGACAACTTAAATAACATATCCCGTCAAGCCACATAGAAAGTTTACCGCATCAATGCATCATGTCAGTAGCCACGTGGTGCCGATGGGATTAAGTTTTAATTAGGGTTGTTTAATTAATTTTTAAGGTTGAAACTTTTAAAATTCATAACTAATTGTAGAAAAAAATCCAAAAAAATATAAATGAGAGCTCATTTTAAAGGTATTTCAAAGGGGAATCTATTAAAAATATCATTAAGTGGTTTTAAATAGTGATTTTAGCTTAATTGGAGTTTAATTAAAAAGGTAATTAGCCTAATTACTCTCTAATTAAGCATTTAATTAACTCCAAAATTTTATAGCATGTTTAGAGGGATGACCTCTGCCTCCCCTATTTTTCTTGAACTTTATTGGATGCTTAATGAGGGAAATTAGTTAATTGAACCTTAATTACCCTATTAATTCAATTCATGATTAATTAAGCAAATGAACAGTAAATTAATTCACTAATTAAGCTTATTCTCATCTGTTAATAGTGAAAAGTCTTAGGAAATGGTTCAAGTTTACTTCTTATGACCATTTCATTAAGCCTCTTCATTTGTTTTAAATTAATTAAAGTTTAAGTAATTAATTAGCCACTTAATTAATCAATTAAAAGAAAAGGGAGTATAATTATTTTAGAGCCTAATTGATTATTTGAAATGACTTAGGTATTAGGATTAAGGCCTCTTTCTTGACCTCTTTTCCTAAGTTAACTTCATTATCCTAATTAAAATATAATCAAAGGATTTAATTAACCAATTAAGGGCTTACTTAAATTAATTTAAAATCCAATCCATTCCTAACTTTGATTAATTAACCTTGGGTAGTTCTTTAAATGTTTAATAGTCTAAAGGAATTTAATGAAATTATGATTAGCTTACATGTGTGAGAAAATCATAAAAGTAATTAAATAAATCCCTTAAGCTTAATTAACTATCAATTATGAGCTAATTGCATTAGGCCCCTTTCATTTCTTAGGAGCATTGCTAATTTACTTTTCTATATGGTTGCATCTCATGTTGTCTCATCATTATTTAGTTAATTAACTTGATGTGATGTAGGTAATAGTTTATTTAATTAAGCCATAAAATCAATTTAATTATTTTTCATTAAATCATATTAACTCACACATATGGGAAGGGGATTAAGATTAGCAAATCTCTTTCACATCCCTTAAATCAAATCAATCATGAAATCAAAAATGGCTTTAAGAAACTTTGGTTTATTTTAAATAAGCTTATTTAATGTAATTATCCTTAGAAATTAGTTGGATTGAATAAAATTATATTCGTGTGTTATTTTATTTCTTTCTAATCATGTTAAAATGTTGTATGTCACTTCTAGTCATGCATTCATTTCTTTCAAAAATTAATTAAATAAAATAGTTTCCTTTATTTCAAATTTGCATGTGTTGAGTTAATTAGAAATATGTGTGGCTATTATCACTATTAAATCTCAAATATATTTTCAAAAGTTTATTCATGAATGATAATATATATTGTTACTTTAGTTACATATACATATGAGGTGCATGTGAATATAAGCTTAGTGTATGAAGTGAAGTTTCTTTCTTACATTCATATGTTGATTCGCATAAGTTTGAATGTTAATGTATATTACCGGACATTCCTGGGAAACCTTTAAGTAGCCCCAAAGAGGTTCCTACCTCTCTCCTCTGGTGTAGAATAATGGTGACATACCCATTTGATTTCATTCTTATTCATCTTGACATTAGAATTAGAATATAGCTTTAATTTATTTATATAAATAAATTAAATAAATCAAATTCTGCTTTTCATGGTTTTTTTCTATCTTTATAGTTGTTTATACATCCATATGTATTTAAGAATAGCGGGTATATTAGTCTGGACATTCTGGGGATGCATGGCTTTAAGTAGCCCCAAGGAGGTTTCTACCTCACTCCCATGGTGTAGAACAATGACGACGTTCTTGCTTAAAACTTTCATACATTTGAATGTATATTTAGCTAATGAATGAAACCCTCTCTTTTATTAAAAAAACATGCATTCATATTTGTTGTGGTTGGATTGATTAGTCATATGATTTAGAGTTCTTTTTAATCTTTTGTATAAGAATTAATATAGCTTTAAATTAATATGACAAAATAATTCAACCAAATAAAACATCAATTCCAAGTACATTTGCTTACATTCATCATTTAAGTGTAAGATTATAAATTGTATATAGTTATGTTTAGGACTTAATCATATGTATGTTATATATGATGGAAAGAAATGAACAAACATGTGTTATGTGATAGTAATTAATTTAAATTAATCTTAAGATGTCTTTCTTATTGAATGAGATTATTTAAAGTGAACATAAACATAGCATTAATTTAAAATATGTAATAAGCTATTCACTAAAGAGAATTGATTAATTAATTTACTTCAGATGTGACTTAAGGTGGAGATAAAAGAGAGTGATCCTCTTTTTCTTTCTCTTTAAAACACTTAGTTGTTTAGTGTATGTCAAATAAAATAAAATAAAACACTAAGGACAAATTTATAAATCAATTAAACCATTTAAAGTGAAACCACCCTTCATACTTAGAAAATTACAACAAAGCTTAGCTAAGACATACCACACAAGTCTTAGTACACACACCTTATATTAAGTTACCATTTCTAGTTTTATGTTAGGGTGGTGCATGATTTCATGTATGTTTATTTTGTGATGTATTGTTATAGACAAGATGTTAGGGTGTATGCTTCATAGACTAGATGTTAGGCCATGATTAGCCTAATATTTTAAGAGATGTGCTTAAGGGGTGCTTAAAATAAATATGAATGCTCTCTTTTGCAGGTTGCTTAACCCATAAGCATAATCTAAGTTAAGATAGGTGGACTTGGTTACCCATATGCAGGGTGCTAAGTTCAAATTATACATCTAATTATTTGGGTTGTATGGTGTGTTTAGTTAACACTTATTTTACAGATATAGTTAGATTTACTTTTTCTTTTTTAATGTAATTGTGCATTAGGAATTAGGATTAGTGTTATGGGAATTAGGATGAGCTTAGAAGGTTTTGTCATGCCCCCATGATGCCTTTGAAGCAAACAAATCCAAAGGATGAATGAAGCGGACATGAAGATATGAAGAATGAATACCACCATAACATTTATTCATTTGAAATTATAATCATTCTTTTATATACTGGGTTGTATAATGGTAGAGCTTACTAACCATTTTCTTTTTGTTGTGTAAAACACCCTATTATTCTTTTCATTGTTTATAAATTGTTTAACACTTTGTTTATAATTGTGTAATAGAAATGACATGTATTTTCTAGTTTCTTCATGTATGGTGATTTAATGTGTGGCATGGATTCAATTAGGCTCTTAGAAAAAATAAATTTTCTACCCCAACTATAACTCATAACTAAATTTTCTAAATAAATCATAACCTCACATAAATCCTAGGCATTAAATTAAGATAATTAAAAGATTTAGGAACCTCTTAGCTCGATGGTGTATGCTTAATATCATGGATATCATCTTGAATCATCTTGTAAAATGAGGGCATCTGTTCTTGCATATATGGGAACTGCTTGACCTGTGAGAGTAACTCCTACTGATGGAGCTTCACCCTCTTCTCTCTTGATTTAGCCCATAACTCATTTCAATATGCATTTAGGCATATAAAAATTCTATAGCCTTTGTCAAAATGACGAGTCCAAAATCAAATAAAATTTGATAAAATTTGTATTAGACTAAGTCATTATTCATATCACTCATGCTCTAGTCTCTTAAGAAGTGGGTTTAAGGATTTTAGTTTCTTTCTAAATAATAACAACCTAACCATCTTGCAAAACATATGACTTGACCACATGATTTTAAAATGTAAGAGGAGTTAGCTTATTGTCATATAAGTTAAGCAAGTGGGTTTACCTCTCTTATGGAGGTAAATAATATACTCATTTTTCACCTTAGATTTAGGACGTGCTTTGGCCCTCGCTAAAGCTCCCTAGATTTAGGATCTGAGGTTGTTATTTTCCCTTTGGGTTACAAGCATAAATCCTCACCTCTTAAGTATTTTTACAACCTTATATTGTGGAATTATAAGCCCTAACTTTTTAATAAAAATTTAACTCAAATATATAATTCTCCTTAATTCTCCTTACATGATTTTAAAATGTTAGAGGAGTTAGCTTGTTGTCACTCCATGCGGTTATAAGTTAAGCAGTGGGGTGGTTTACCCTCTCTTATGGAGGTAAATAATATACTCATTTTTCACCTTAGATTTAGGACGTGCTTTAGCCCTCGCTAAAGCTCCCTAGATTTAGGATCTGAGGTTGTTGTTTCCCCTTTGGGTTACAAGCATAAATCCTCACCTCTTAAGCATTTTCACAACCTTATATTATAGAATTATAAGCCCTAACTTTTTAATAAAAATTTAACTCAAATATATAATTCTCCTTAATTTCAAATATATAAAGCTCAACCATAGGATAGTTTGGGATGCTCACTAGACTTCCTGGTATCATGAGCATCCCCTACTCATCTCCTTTTAGCTTCGATAATAAGTCTCTCCTTTTGATCTATCCCACTTGATCTTCCAAACATAGTCAATTTATTGATAGTCCTATCTTTGAAATTTTTGGAGATAACAGTTGCTTACTTTAATCAAGAGTATTCCTAAGGAACTTGCCTTCCTTAGGATGTAATTAACTATAGGGGCTTTCTCCCATAGGTAACTTTAGAACTTGATTTAAATAAACCCTACTTTATTCATCCATATAAAGTAGGGAAAAATCTCTGGTATATTCGAAGACTCATCATACCTTAAGAGTTCTTATTAGATGATCAGGTCCATTATAGGGTAGTGATTTTTATCTTTTTGAGATAGTGCACTATTAATGTCGTACTCGATCAACTCAATAAATACACCCTCGATATGCATGTCTCCCCACCTATATATATATTTAAAAATAAACACCACACCATGATAATTTCATATTAATAAAGTAGTAACACAAATCGATCTTTAGATTTTTAAGGTGTTCTTTGATAACTAATCAAAAATAATGTTATTTTATGCTTTTGATCAATTATTGAATTGTAATAGATAAAATGTGGTGATGACATTTGAGCAGTAGGAGTTAATACAATCAAGGAATCGATTAATGGGACAAGTGGACATCTATAATAGCTCTATTATAGTGAAAAGGAGAGTGAGCAATACAGGTTTGGATTAGGCTTCACATGTGATGAGAATTGAATATTGATTGGTGCAAATGTGGTGGATCATGAGTTTAAATAATGACACTTGTGTGAGCTAGTTGCATGTAAGGAATGATTAAAAACAACAAAGATGTGTGGTTTGCTCAAATCATATGGCAATATATATAAATGATGGTATTGCAAATGGGCTAGTGCCGACATTATTAAAACGAGTTGTAGTAAAAAAAAAAAATACAAGCAAAAAATTATGATAAGATCAATGAGGATCTAATGCTAAACTTGAAAAAAAAAAAGTGGGGAAGATATTTGGGAAATTTTGAGAAAGAAAATGTAACATCAGGAAAGGAAGGAGAGAGAGAGAGAGAGAGAGAGAGAGAGAGAGAGAGATCATTAGTGATTATTATTTATATGTTCAATAAAACTTATAATATTTAATTAAATATATAAATTATAATAAAATTTTTTAAAAAAAATAAACCATAATACATCAATTTGGATGGATTGTATTTAAGAACTATGTTGTCTAAAAGCATGCACTTTTGAGTATTAGATGAACATTTATGATTATTGGAGTTGAGATATATTGCAAGGAGCATGAGAACAATTGGTTGATCAACTTAGCCAAATAATTCTTAAGATTCCAATAAAAAGATGAGGAGAGTTATTGAGAGAGATTAGTCATCGAATAGAGTCATTAGTTAATCTATATTGACCAATCAATTTTCATGTTATGATAAATAGATTAATGAGAGCTCACTACAAACTTAGTATCACTTACCATGAATAGGGGGGAACAATATCATGCAAGTGCTTATTGAAGATTTTGAGGTGTGATGGCTTAAGAAATTAAGGGTTTAAATTATCATTTGGTTGCTTGGTTTGATAGTTACACCGACAAATATCATAATTATTTGATGTTGATGCTCCAAAGTTCTATCATAATAATCCATCCATCATTCATAAAAAGAACATTAATCCCACATTGTTTATGATAAGTGTCACATATGCATTTCATATTCAAATAGACAAACCATAATGGAAGCTAAATGCTCATCTTAGATCACCTAAGCCTTCATAAGGCTATATCTATTCAATGGTTACATAATAATTTAGTATGATTGTTATATATGATATGATCAAGATTCAATTTAATTTATCAAATTATCAAAGTTTTTTTTTATTCATAGGCCATTTGGTTGAGCACAACTCACAAAAATCAACAAATTAAGTATCTTCTAATTGTTTAAATTATTTACCAAGTTATCTGACTTCATAAATTACTCCTTTATGGCTGCTAGTAGATTCATTCAGCTCCACTCCTGCAAACCTCCTCGAGAAGTTTGGCTTCTAATAATTTTTTTGTTGTTTGTAATTAAAATAAATTTAAAAATAATAAAACTTCTTAAATCTATCGATTAATAAAAGTAGAAGCTAAAACTCATTTTAAACTGCACTTGCTCTTCCTAAATCTTTTTAGATATAATATATAATAATAAAATAGTTATCAAATAATTATAATATTTGAGGATTAACCACAAAGCCTCAAGACCTACTTTCAGGGGCCGATATGAGATAGTCAAATTAATCATTTATCTTTCCTATAAATTATTTTTACCTTTTACTTTTGTTCTATCATATAAATTTGTTCCTCTTGAGAATTAAGACTAATTTATACATATATACATATATAAATATGTATATGTATATGTGAGGCTTTAGAAGTGGTTTGTGTTTCTTCCGATAGGAAATCCTAGTCATTCATTTTTGATGTGAGGTGATAGTTTTACAATGGGTTATAGTCAAAAAGTTCAAACATTGCATCTTATATATAAAAAAGTCAATTTATATTATTTATATACAAAGCATATATTTTTTATATATTTACATATCTATCATATAAATTTTTATTTTTATTTTTACTTAAATAACACTCAAATTTTTATTATTACATTAAAGTTTATATCATCATTAATTTTTAAAATCAAATGCACATTTTTATGCATAGAAAAAGAGTCATTTTTCTAACTATTAAACTTTATAAGTTATGATGTAAATGCATAAGAATTGTGTGCTATGTATGCAAAATTTCCTATTTTTGAAAGCCATAGTTTTGACTTATTTCTTCCATATCTACCATCTAAACTTTTATTTTTCACTTAAATAACACTCAAATCTCTATTATTACATGAAAATAGCACTATCATTACTTTTTAAAGTCAAATGTACTTTTTTTATGCATATAAAAAGAGTAGTTCTTATAAATCTAAAAATTTAAGAGTTAGATATGTAAATGCATAAGAATTGTGTGTTATGTATGCAAAATTCTCTATTTTGGCCAACAGTGTTTCTATGAGTCCACATTTTCAAGTTTTTATATTCTTATCTAACGTCTACATCTTACAATTATTTACTTTCTTTTGAATCTATTTTGTTATGTGATCGGCAATAGGGATAAATTTATGATGCACGTGAGCTTTAAACATAGGTCATTCATATCTACACTTTTTATTTCTTTTTACTCTGTTTTCACTTATCACTCTAATACTAGATAATGAAATCTTGTGTATGCTTGTGTGTGATAATTTAATAAATATTTTGTTATTATTAAAAAAAAATTATAGATCACATATCTTTTTGTTACCTCTCTAATGTATTTCTTTCTATTTTCTAGATAAATTTATTCTTCTTACACCGACACAATCAAAATGCTTTTATAAATTATTTATTTTTATTTTTATAACATATTGTAGATTTGTGAATTTTACTTTACATATGCATGATTAAATTAAGTCACACATATATTTTGATATTCTTTTTACAATTTGTAATAACATTCTTTTATAGATATGCATTTTGAAATTCTTACATATTTGTTGATAATTTTTTATATATAATTTTTTAAAATTTGAGAAAAAGCATAAATATAATTAAGGTTAAGTTGGAAACACTTCAATCGATAACCTTAATATGATATAACGAATATTCTTCGATCACAAGTTACAAACTTTAAGAGATATAAAATTCATAACTTTGTAATAACTTATTAACTTAGATCGCACAACATAATTACATAATTTTGATTTAATAATCTCTATTTAATTTGACAATATGATATAACAAATTACTTTTTAGTCTTACACATCAAATAGTGTGAATGATTTTTTTAAATAATTATCTTTACATCTTATTTAACTTAAATAAGGATCTTAATGTAACCTATTCACTTATTAGTCCCATATAAATTATGATATATAATTAACTATAAGAATTACCAATCTTTTTATCTACTTCTCACTCTTGCCACCAATCTTGCTAAGAAATTATTCATCATTTTCATCTTACTTTTTCTTTAATTATGATAACATTTAGATTGCAATCAAATTTTCTCTCCAATATGGTTAAATTATTTCCTACTATAGATATATTTTATAAATATTTTTAAAAAAATTATGAAAGTGATTCTATTATATCTTATTAATCTACTTTCATTTTATTACATAATCTTTCAATTTTATTAATTTATTTTTGTGATTTCAATCATAAAACTACATTGCATAACAACCATCTTAATTTTGTAAATGCTTAAAAAATAAAATACTAATTAATGAAATATACATATAATTAATGTGAAATTAATTTGATTTTTTAATTTCAATTATAAACATACCATATGTAACAACTATTTTCATTTTGTAATTGCTTGATAAATATTAATTATTGAAACATATAGAATTAATATAAATTAAATCAAATACAAAATATGATTATAAAACACATATATAAAACATTTTTGCATAAATCAAACATTAAAGCATTAATTCATAAAAGAATTATATACATAATAAGAATATTTTATATATCTTTCTTAATAATCTCTGCAAAATAATTACGCATGCACAAAATGCTTTTGAATAATAAATTTATGAAAATATAGACTAATGTTATAAACTTTTATTTCATAATTATTTAATATATTTGTTAATGAAGTGTTCAAAATAATAAGCTCAAATTTCTCTTTGTATAAAATTTATATATTAGTAAATATTATATTGAATTATAACTTTGGATATTATTATAAATTTAAAAGATATTTACTTATCATCCCAATATCAATTATATCAATCCTACTAAGAAGGTTAATACTTCCGATCACATTTAAATTACAAAAAATTGTACTTATAATTTTCTCTATTTCCTAAACATTAAACTAATATTTGTGCAAATTGAAAAGTAGACCATCTCCTAAACTTATCATTGAATAATAATCAGCTATAAATTTTATTAAATTAATTTGGTATTGAATATAATAAAAACAATAATAATTCTATTTAATTTCATAATTTCTACATTATTTATTTTGCATGTTAATACCAAGTTTTAAAGTATATGAAATTATTCTTATAGTTTAACACTTTAACCAGTTAAATAGAATTCATGTATATATCTTTCTTTATATCTCTTAAATGCATTTATCTTTATATCTTTTTTCAACAAAGTTTTTGTTCTTGTCAAATTGTTGATTTTACATCAATTAGTTTTGCACTTAACAAATTACTTTTTAAATTTTATTATAATATTATTAATTTTTATTCTTTTATATTTCTATATGCATGATTAAATTAAGTCACACATAATTTCATGACATTATTTTTTCATAATTCATAAAATCCTATTTTGATTTATATGAATGTTGAATATCTTAAATATTTTTGGATAATTTATATATTTTATTTTTAAAATTTTTAGGAATAAACTTTATATATAATTAAAGTAAACTTAGATTATAAAAAAAGTAAAATTTCATCAATACCTTAACACGATTAACAACAAAGGTACTTGGTCAATCATAAATTTAGAAATTTAAAGACAGCTAGAATTCTAACTTTAATTGTACTCATTAATATTTAAACTATACAAGATTATGAGATAATAAAATGAATATGAATATTTGTGATTATATAATTTGTATATTAATTAATTCAACCCAAGGACATATATAAAGTATATAATTTTTTTTTATCTTGGAAAATTGAGAACAACTACATAGCAATACGTAACTGAACGAAGCAATG